>JAVIWC010006164.1:0-62898 GCA_031894815.1 Creontiades dilutus
TAAAAAAACTTGAAGAAGGGGCAAATTAAGTTATACACGCATGTGCAGGATGGTTTCCCGCGTCTAATGAGCGGCTTCTTGAGGTTCTAGTAGCTTATTATTTACGAAAAACTGCGAGAGTGTGCCGAAAACCGGGTGTTTTACCCTAAATAGTTCCTGTGTTGTTCGTTGTCAGTAGCTGGAGTAATCGGGCCTCATTCACTTTAGGATGGAACTGGGCAAGTAGTCACCGTCAATTCTCAGCGCTGTGTGGCTAAGCTCGATAATTTTTTGGTTCCCCATTTGAAGGAAAATGAAGGAAACACTCAACAAACATGGTCCCAACAGGACGGTGCCACTGTTTTAATTTCCACAGCTCGAGTGATTCAAGTTTTCCCCGGTCGAGCGATTTCCCGGAATGGTAACAATGGACTCACAACTCCTTAAATCACCTAAACCAAAAGTCTACATCGACAAACCGGGATCGCTTGCCGATTTGAAGGATGCTGCAATCTTGGACAGGGAGTTTAGGAAGAAGAAAACAGTAATTACGAACAGGAATATAATACAACAGTTTCAAAGAATGAACATTTAAACAGTAGTTAATTTATTGGTGCTAGCAGAGTGACAAGTTTCGGGGGAAAACGATGAGTCAATATTGAGTTGGCTTTCAACAGTAGAAATTACCAAAATGAAGTTACCAAAAATATATGAATGAGTCTCGCACAAGACCAGAAGGGGTGAATTTAAAGGAGTACAACATTTGGCTTATAGTTTATGTTTACTGTAGGAGGAATTCTTAAAGTCTTTACACCAAGAAAAACGATGACCTTTCAATAGAGGGAAGAAGATCCGAGGGTGAGACAGTTTACTACGTACCAGCTGAGCAAGACGTACATACGATTACAACAAAGAATAGGTTTCAATCGTTTACAAGAAGTACTGACAGTTCAAGTTCACGCGGACAAACCCCACATCCTTAAAACCTTTGAACACACCTTATTTTTCTTCTTCTTCAGTGGCGCGACAATCCGCGAGGGATCAAGGCCTCCTTCAACAAATTCCTCCAGACAGTGCGGTTCAGAGCTGTCGTCTTCCAATCTCTCACACCCAAAATGGCCCGGGCATCAAATGATACACCATCAGCCCATCGTAACCTTGGTCTTCCTGCACCTCGAGTGCTGTACAACCTCTTGCTCAGCATCTTCTTAGGAATCTCACAGTCTTCCATTCGTACTACATGGCCTGCCCAACGAAGTTGTCCGACTCGGATGACGTGCACCACATCTCTTTCCCCATAGACTAGGAACACACCTTACCACGTACAAATATAAAGCCCAGTCCACCTCGAAGGTAATGGACAACACTAACCCTCTCCCCTCTCCTGATAGTCCTAGAGTGGGTGGCCTCCTTTTGGTGACTCTGAGCGGTCTTTTTTTTTTAGCAGGATCTGGAACTAAGCGCTAACTGGAAGAGCGCCACACAGCGGCCACTGACAAAATAAGGGGTGATTGGCGGTGCTGGTCACAATGCCATCCGCCGTGAAATTGCTTGCATTCCAGGAGAAATTTTGCAAAATGTGATGGACAGCTTCAAGGAGTGACGCGAAGAATGTGAAAATCGTAAAGGAGGTCATTTGATAGATGTCATGTTCCGCTCTTCAGCTCCAAATTGATTCCTTTTTTCTTTTACCTCCTATATTAAGCTCACGGTAGCAAGAAGAAATGCGGTCAAGTAATCTGCGATGCCCTGTATTTTAATTAAAAACATGTAAAGTATGTCCCTTATAAGAATGAGATACTAGGAATGTGGATAGAAAAAAAGGCAGATCTAAGGTGTTTCCCCCTTTTATTGTTTACTACCAATACATACTCTTTATAGTGGACAGAAAGCTAACAAACTCATTAACCCGTTCGTTTCAAGGCACGGTTCAATAGGTAGGTACCTACTTTTCATACAATTGGAGTATAGCAAATAAAATATAATAGGGAGGGAATTCTCATTCAATTACAGCAAGGTCGGATCACAGCTTTGCACTGGTGAGGACCTCCGCAAGCCATTCAAAAATCACTCTCCATGATGCCCTAGTGGTCAAAAGAAAGATTTGACGGTAAAAAGTTAGACAAAATTGAATGGGTGGATCAATTTGGCTAAGTACACGTTAAGAAAAGTGGTTAATGAAGTTAGTAACTCAGTTACAGCGTACAGTACCTTAGATTTTAATAAATACCAATTCAACCAGTTTAATCCACTAATGAAGGATGGGTGAGAGATTAAGCGTATGGATTCCGACCATGCTGTACACGTCTATAAATTTGACTCGAATTGAAATCGTTAGCAAACAGCTAACACAATGACATAATCAGAATTCGGACGATGATAAAAATTGATTGCGTCATTATCCACAGGACAAGTAGGTAGACGTTGATGCGGACAAATCCTGAGAAATTGCGAGCAGTTCGAAATTTTTGTGTAGATTATTCTAGTAGATTCTTGGTGGCCGTCACTCCACTCTAAGGCGATTTGCGTTTTCTGAAATTGAAAATAAAACGTGGGGTTGAAAAATATAGGGATTTATCAGGCATCCCAGTTGATAATTACCAATCTGATAGTGATTATAGATTGATTCAACTGCGGGGTTTTGTTGAAAATTGTATAATGAATGAACCCATTGGCAATAGTTCGGTGTATCTACACACACATATTTAAAAAATTATCTCCCCCCAAAGGCACATCAATAAACAAAAAACGAAAAAACTAAACAAAATAAAAGTAGGGTGGATACCCAGGTTTGCCAAACTCTGGGCCCTGGGATTTGGGTAATTAAGGATGATGGGTAAGGAAGGGAGGGATGAAAGGAAGTGACCCTATAAAATGACCACCAATTTAAGTAAGAGCCCTGGATAACGCAGGTGGTGATACCACAGAGTACTCCTGAAAGATGCTCAGCTCAAGTAAATCCGTGGCACTTTTCCCACACTATGACACGATTGCAGCCATAACCTTGATGTTATTAGGCGCCACTCTGCTTGCCACAGGTCATTCCTATCATATTTACTTTTCTTAGCCCTTCAGGTCTATTCCAAGTCCACGCTGCCACTGCCAACTTGAGACATCCAGGATTATTGCAGAATCATTAGGCTTAACGGTGACAATATCTGGCTTCCTGCCTTGGTCAGTAGGGATATGGAACAGTCTCTCTCTCTTCACTTCCCAGCCACTGGATGACAATACACTTGTTGTCCGCTTGGCAACCGCATCATGACAGAGAATGTGGCCACTGCTGTACCACATGATACAGGTTCTCATGTTTACCCTGACAGGCTTGGCAGAGAGTACCTACTACCCCACGACTACCTATTGAACACCTCACTGCAGTGGCTAGTGTAGTCATCCAGATGCCATGAAAATGTCAGTAGTCTTGGGGCCCTAGTGCCCTCTGAAGCCCACTCCACTTATTGGGGAGAAATGAGAGATTATGAGCATTGTCAGAGTTTTTTATCATCCACTGAATCATGCAGGGCAGCAGGTGAGTTGGGTTTTGGAATAGTTGAAGTTGCTCGATCACACAACTGCTACCTGACGAAAGAAAGAGAGGGGGAGGTAAAAAACTAGATCTGAAAGTTATGGGACGGACGTAAATGTTTACCCAACATTGGGTCTTTGCCTGTTGTCTTTTTAATTAACCCCAGCATTCAAGCTTCACCTTCCTTTGCCTGGTTACTTCCTTACCTCGGAATATACAGTTTGATAATATTTATAATAGCCCTCATATTTTTTCGAGGTTTATGAGAACAAGTGACTGCTTCCAGGAAAAGCTCTGAGTAGGGGTGAAGCAAGAACGTGGCAGAATTTGTTTAACTCTCGACACCTCGGGGGTTAATTGTTCTCCTCATCTGACGAGCTGTAGGTGCTGATCCGTGGGAAGGAACTATGGGCCTTGATAATACTTTTCATTCCTGTTCTTGCAAAACTTTTTTTTTCTTTCCAGTGCTTCCTAATCCACAAAAACATAACAACCTCTCCAGTTATTGAGTTTAGCTCTCTGCATTTCATGCCAGGGTGACTGATAAGTGAAGTTTACTCAAGGATCGAGTTGGAAACGGCAATTACTTCTACAATTCAGGTGCCTACTTGTTAACAAGAAGTGAAAATATGGTATATATGAACCAGACTAAAATGGAGTAAAAACTATCAACCACAAATAAAAACAGTACACACTCGTATTACGAAAATTTTCCTAATTTTCGAAATTTGATATATTTTTCATTAGAATTATCATGATGATGGACCAATCTTCCCAGTTACGCTTCATTTTATCGAGCTGAGCCTTGCAGCAGATCAGTGGTATAATTCTGACAATTTAGATTTGTGATACCAATCTTAACACATCACTTACTGGGTGAAGATGTTCGGAATTTCAAATTCAATTCAAGTTGGACTGTGATTTGTACAATTTCTACTAATTTTAGAGTGGGGGAACACGACTTCTTTATTTCGTTAATCATATTTGAAGCTATTTGTTCATTTTTATTTTCTCAGCATCCTACATACAGCGGCCGTTGAACATTGTTGTCCAGATGAAGAGGTGAAGATGAATTTACTTCATTGTTCAAGTTCTCATCGTGTTCTCAGCACTAAGATGATACGAAAAAAAGGAAGTTCGTACACGTTTTTTTCTCGATCAAAAATGGAGTAGAATTGAGAGCAGATGCTACCTCTCTATTTTGAAAATGGAGATTCCAGAAAAGAGATTGATTGAAACATTAGATTTGTACACCTTAGACAATTTGGGAGAAAAATTGGACAAATCACATCAAATGCACAAACCAGCCAAATTTACACGCGAACGGGAATAGGGAAGGAGTTCTTTATGGGCAACACAAGCAAAACTGGAATAGTTAACGCAATCATAGTAGCATATCAAAAAATGAATCGCCAGGCAAAGTTGAAAAGAAATGGAAAAATACAGTCCAACGACTAAAACTAATTTCTAAAATGCTCAAAATTTACAATAAGTAATCTAAAATAGCGAACACATTTTAAGCGGGAGGAAACAATAATTTCGGGATTTGGCTCAAAAAATAATTAAACTAAAGAAAAAAAACATAAGATTGAAACACTAAAAGTTTAAATACTCGGACGTTACGTCAGAATTAATTTGGAATTTTACTCATAACACTGACTGGCACACTAAATCAAACATTTAAAGCAGTCAAATAATGACAAATGTTGCCAGATTTGCATGCCGACCCATAAAGAACTTAGTAATAAAAAAACTGAATCATTTTACGTTTAAAATTACATTTATTCAAAGAACTACTTCCAGATTAAATATTATAACCAATGACATGAAATTTTCATCCACCTACTGTTGTATTAGTTAGTAGGTATAGAAAAAATACTGTAAAGCAATAATCTTTACAAGGCAAATGAATTTGAAGAAATTCAAAATTGACCAAGCGTATTATGATAGTCGTAAAAAATATCACATTTCGGTTTTTTAAAATAATTTATTCTGTTCTTTGATTCAAATGAATACTTTGTCACACGTACAAATGTCCTTTTGGTTTTATTAAATTTATTAGTAGTAATTAACGCACTTTGCATTGTCTGTTTCATTAAAGGTGAACAATAATATAATGTTGATAACGACAAGAAATCAATAACTCTTGAGTTGACATGAACGATTAAGAATCAAATAGTTACAAAAATCAAGATACGATGAATGTAGGAATGATCAACGTCAAACTATTCCATTCGGTGTGTTAACCCACAGAAAACTCCTTGAAGATAAGTGATTATTGAATATTGAAGAGTTAATTTATTAGGTTTTATGACGGAAGTAGATTCCTTGTGAACATCGACTCGATCAGGCTCCTACGATGAGGAGTTGTTTTGTTTTGTGGTTTGCTTAAGTTTGTACAATCCCTGACGTCTAGGTTTCTCTTGGTTTCATTTGAAACAAGAAAGGGATCCATGCTTCATACAATAGTCCTATTACAGATAATTAGCTCATGGTCTTGAATAGCCACCGATCAATTGCGAACAGCACCGCAGAGTGTGTTAACACCTGGATATCATCACAGATGGATTATGATGAATGGCAACACCTAGTTTTTCTAAGTTGTCAAATCTCATTCAAGTTTCGAATAGTGATCTTTTTCCATTGAATTGTGCTCAGACGTCCAGGTCAAGTCAGCAAATGGTCTGAAGAAGCTGTTAGAGATAGAATCTCCTTTTACTCCACGTATAAATCGAGAAACAAGCAAATCTCAGCGGTAATGAATGAAGTTACATCAAAAACAGCTTGGAAAGGGCACAGGGTAAGCGATGAGCAGTAGTTATCCCTCTGTTAAGTTACTTGCCTCTATTCCTGTCTGTATTGACCAACATAAGGGTGAGCCACATTGCCGAACGAACCCTGGACATCAACAGGAGTTGGTTTCATTCAGTCGACGAAACCAAGCTTGGAGTACAATTTTGTTTTGGGTTGAATCTTTGTCAAACCGAAGCAGACCACCAGTAGGTTTAGATGGTATAGAGGTCGAGATCAATGCTGAAATTGCTGAAAAGTGGCTGGTTCACCATGACTCTGCATTGTACATTTCACAGGCGTGAAGTAGAACTGTGGCAATAGAATGAAGGTTCTTCTACGATAACTGTGCTCGAATCCAAATGTTCAGAATAGAATCTACTTCCAAATAAAATACTAAAAGTACGTTTCTCTAGCCTTAGGGTATTTTTCATTAGACTACAACTACACGGGAAATAGTCGGTGGGGGGTTGGTTGGTGGCATTATCAAAATGGCATCTACACACGAGAAAGTTACAATGAAAATGTTACAAAACGAGAAAAATAATACGCTAGAATGCAATGTTTTGACAGATATTTGCACTCTGCCCCAAAAAAGTACGAGAAAATTTAGATGTTTCTGAATGTAGGTGCATCTACCTTTCGACAAAGTACATACTTGATGGATACCTAAACACCGCATATTCAACAAAAATCCAACGTACACTTCCATTAGGTGGGCCACGTGCAAAAGAGTTCCGAATAATATATACATACAACAAATAAAAATCATAATTTCTCAATTGAACATTGAAATAGTAATTCGATCGATGAAAATATGACAAATATGGCTTAGCATACTATCACAATAAAATATGAATGAGATGGGGATTTTTAAATTAGCAATTAGGTATCTATTCACGTTCTATGCGGAGTTCATGACAATCGTGTGAATAAAAGTACTTCTAATGCACTGTAATATACAGGTATATAATAATGCAAAGAGTAGAGGCAATTTTTGAACAAAGTATGTAGTTACTTATGAGTTCACCAGAATACACCAGTAAAAAGAAGGATTATGGAAAAAAGAATGTTTACAAAAATAAATTACAGCTAAGACTTGGCAAAGGCGGGGGGGTTACAATTTTTCGCGACGATTTAATTCGTTGTTCTAAAAATATGAACGATTTGCTTTCGATTGAGGTATACTAGTCATTAAAACCTTTAGAAAAAAGATCGACACTCGTTCAAAAAATTTCATATCATTGGAACAGGATGAAAACATGATCCTGACCTTACCCTATCACCAATAAGAAAGATCGTGTCAGTCTATTGTTTCCTTTTTTTTTCTTTGTCCAGCTATCAAACCAGTATCTGATGGGTAAGTTAACGTACCTACCGTACTCATGTCTCAATATCATTATAATAAATATTTCAAAAAAGTTATTAAGTGAGGAACATTCATGCTTCCTTCATAACTACCAATTGACGACAAAAAAACTAACACTCAATCACAAATCATAGTCTTTACCCATTTCAAAACTGTTTTTTTTTTCTCTCGATAAAAATGTCAACTAGGTATGTTATAGCCAAATGTTATCATAGTACGATAAAACTGTTTATACCTAAGGGGTTCCCACATTTTAAAGAGGGAACGTATTATCATATTCAAGTAATTCTGATTTTGTAATATTGGTATAAAGAAAGGCACAATAGGTCCAATTGTGAAGTGCCACAGAAAAATAAATCATCTGTTCTAAGTATGTTCGAGCGAACGCCCAATAGATCACAAATAGAGGAGTTTCGCTGAAAAACAAAAAATTAATGTGCAAAAACTAATTCAAGTTAATGTTCTTCATTACCTGCGGATGTTTGAATCGGACTGATGGCTGATCTTTTGAAATTTATTGTCATCTGGAGCGTGTAATTTAAAATGATTTCCACCATCATCAAAATAGGCGACGTTTCAGGAAAGAAAAATGTATGAATGTCAGTTTAAACGCTTTAAAATGAGAAAGCTACTCTTGTTATGGAATTTATAAATGCCTTTAAATGTTTTATTTGAAAACTTGAAACAACATTAAGGGTAGTTGGTAATTTTGTTCGGACTGATGAGATCCCATTGAAAAGTAGTCACTTTCATACCCCATTTTCTTATCTTATCACCTATTTTTTGTGTTCTTAAGTATGTTTATTATTCTGAAGAGATGGAGCCATGGAAATTTCCACATAATGGCAAGAAAATATTGCAGAGTTTGAAAAAAACAACAACTTGAAGTTCAGGCTTAGAATCTTCAAAAAGTATTGAAACTTATCCATGCCATAGTTTGTGTATTAGGTTTTTGCAAACATTCTATAAAAAAATATTTTTGTTGTACAATAATGGATATAATAGGGCAATTGTGCTGAAAAACGTCGTTTTTCAGGAGACGCCATTTTCTGAAGTTATTCCTGTTCTCTCCTGATCCCTCAGGCTTCAACTCACTTCATCTCTTTTACATCTATTCTTTTTTTAATGTCTGCATCTAGATAATATCATCCATGAAAAAGAAAGATTAGAAAGAAGAAAAGAAAATTCATCAGTTTTGTTTACTTCATGATTCTTTGAGAGGACTAGGAACATGCTTATGGTGCGGATTTTTCTACTCCCTTCCCGTTGATATTTTTTCAAATTATTTTTTCTCAGGGTTGCCCATATAATGCAGAATATTAAATTTGTCTTTTAAATCAATTTTCGTCTTTAAAAAATTACCAACTGCCCTTAAATCACAAGGGTATTGTTTAAAAAAAAAAGAGTGATCAATATTATGCGAGATAGATCATCACAAGTTGTATTGAAGAAGATTAACGACGATGGTAACGCGAAAATGTATCGATGAGAAGTTTGCAAAACACCTTATTTATGTTATTTAACAGAAGAGGAAATCAGAAATGTCATACTTGAACGCTAAGTGAAAAATGAATGATTAGACTACAGTAATATAGGAGCTTAAACCATGAGTATGAAATTCATAATTCTACCTAGGAACATCGCCTTCAGAACTTAAGAAAATCCAAATTTGTTTTGTAGCTTTCCAACATCTGTAATAAGCTGTAAGTTGTAAGATCGCATAAAGTTAACAGCGATAAGTTAGAATAAAACAAACTAGACAATGTCAACTAAAAACTAAAATAATTTTTTTGAAAAACGGTATGATGGGAAATTGTATAGGATCGAATACTGACAAATTGTAATAACATATAGGATAACACCAAAACAACTACCTAGATACTTATTCCACTAAATTTATAAATGCGTGAAATCGGAATTGAGAGTGGTATCAAATAGAAACCACAACTAACACTAAGGTAAGTGAAATAAGACCCGTTAAACTCTGAAAATAAAATAATTAAAACACCATTGTTAAATATATTGGTTCATAATGAAGGAGAGTGTGTGGGATAATGATCATTAAGTAGGATACATATTATATGCACACTCAAATAAAAACACAAAACGGGAGGGCGGAGGAAATGGGGAACTAACTATTGAAACGGATAAACAGAAATCACAAAGCTCCAAACGCGGGTTGAACGGATGAGAACGGTATTATTTGTTCTATTCTAGATGAATTTGGCTACACCTAATTCCAAGCTCCATTTTGTCATTGGTCGAGTGGGATTGCTATAGAACTCCTAGGAGGGGGAAGGAATCTAAATGCGATTTGATTTGACGTCAATAATAGTATCGAGGTGGGTAGGGTAACGTCCGTAATAGCTCAAAATGTTTAATAATAACCAAGAACCTAGGGAAGAGAGAGGACATTTCATGTTTTAACACGAAATCCTTTCAAAACTACATAATAACAGTATTTTCGTCTTCAAGCTCCTGCAAGAGGGGAAACATTTTAAAGTGCCTTTTTAATTCTTGGGAATGACTTCATGTCTGAGTAATTTCTGCGCCATTATATGATTTAGGTCGCCTAAATATTTTAAGGGAGTCAAATTCATGCAGCACTAAGCAGCTTTCACAAATTATAGAGTTGAATGTGCCCTGTGACAGTGGAAGTGGGATTTTGAAGGTGTCAGGTTTGAGATGATCATATTGAAGCAACGTTAGAGTGGAATTCATTGTCTTCAAGAAGGCGATGGATGGGGCTAGTTGCCCCTTCCAAGGGTGAGGCGATAATGCCTGCAAGACCCAGAGGATATTCCTGACGCTAGAAGGCGTCAGGTTTATGCCTAGGATAGTAGTTTCAAGAATTGGGAAGGGGGAACTATCCATATCCATCACCATACGTATGCAATGGAAGGTGGAGGATGACTGGATGACTTTGAGAAAATCTTGCTGATCTACCAAGCAAGGAGTACTAGAGAATGGGATTGCTAACTCAGAAGACACACACCAGTACACCCCAGCCTTTTGAAAGACAAAGTTATAACCCTTTTTATTGAATTATCTCATCAGTGATCTTGCGGCCACTTCATGAAGCTTCAAAAGGATGATTAACACCCATGATAGAATGATTGGCCAGAGCTGAACTCCATTTATTACGAAAATAATAGTAAACATAGATATTGGTTACTTTTGCGAGATTTCATCCAAGAATAACGCCACTCAAGTCAAGCGAAATTGTGAAGAACTTGCGGACAATCTGGTACTAATTGCGAAATCACCAGTTAGCAGTTGTATCAAAGAAGCTATGGCACTACATCGGGTACTAATTAACAAAAATAGAAACTAATAAGTTAGAACGAAAAAATATGAGCAAGAAATAAATTAATCAACCACAAAATCAATAAGATTTTCAACCCAATCGAAACATCCTTGTAACTTCATTTTCGAACAAAACTTCTCTTTTTTTCGTTGAACGAAAGAATGTGACTGGGGTGTTATTTCAGTTTGCAACTGGAAATAAATAAGAAATACATAGTATGTATGTTTCAAATAATTAGGTGGATACAAGTGTGGATTGAGGAACAATGAGTGAAATTCTTTCGTTGGTTAGGTATCCATTGCTCGTTTGTAGGTGACATAGTTATTAAATTTAACTACGTCATGTGACACTAACCCCATAGTTATTAAATTTAAATAAGGAAAAATTAACCCACGATTAGGAATAATAAGAACTGTTAGAATAATAGTAACTCGAGGGCTGGTCTTGATGTCAGGGTAATCAAAATCCGGTCGGTAGAGTCGATATCAGGCCAAATTGTAGAATCGATAATTTGCAATAACTCCTTCGACTTTCAAGATACTGTTTATGGACGAAATCCATCAAAATATCCCCTACCAGACTTTGAAATTCTTTGTCGTTGAATAGGTTAACAGAAATTTTACCGAAACCCCTGTCACTTTAAAAGTTTGTGACCACCCAGTTCTATTGACGGGGCATCACTGGGTAGGATGAAAAATAGTACGTAATATTGGAAACGAGGAAATTAGTTCGGAAGTTGGAAGAAGCAAAGCTAACTTCACGGACTAATTTTGCTAGCCTCTATCTAATCACGGTTCGACTAACAGATATGCTAATTTCCGTCAAATGCGAGTACTCATTTTTGAAATCATGTCACCCATGAAATTGCTAAAACAATACTTCTGTGTAAGAGCCCGAATTTCTATTACTTCGAGGCCACTCAATTTCAATAAGAGTAATATTAGTTGGTAAATAAAATATATTGATTTTATGTCGTTACAACATAGGTGATATTTAGAGACTTTATCAAATCAATCAATTGTTTCTTTTAAAACTCCTATTTTTGATGATTAAACAGGGAACTCATACGAGTCTTTATCATCTTTCCAGATAAATTACTTGCGAGAGAAGTCTGTGGTTTATTTAGTTTTGATGACGCATCAAACCTAAAACACAACTTCATTTGCCAATTAGGCACATTATAAAATGTAGTTTGCCCAGCGAGAATCAATTTGTGTTTGTCTTTACAATACCTATTTTTGAAATAGCTAAGCTATTTACCATACGACACTGTTTAATATTGAAAATTTGCCAGTACTCAAAACGAAATCAATGGTTCTTTCATGTGAGAAAATGGAATGAGATCCATCATGAACGATAAACTTGTTGGATACATTCAAATATAACAAACAAACAATGGGGAAGGATTCAAAAGTTGTCCTTATTCAAAGTAATTGGTGAGATACATTGTATGATGTATCTTTATTGAAAGAAGATTTCATTAAACGTTAATTGCTACTTAAGGTGTCCAGTTTTTCAACAATTTGTAGGAACTAATGTCGTCGAACAAGAATTCCACCCACTCACGAAGGGCCAATATTATAAATTACCAGCTTGGTTCATATTCAATTGATTTTAAAATTGCAGAAAGGAAAGATGGAGTCAAGGATGCCTTTACTGTCTAAGATCGACAAAAACTTAGGATGAAATCACATTCGCACACTTCTCAGCTCAGTTTCAGGAACTCAACACTTCGAACAGCCATTTCAAAAAGAATAATTAAATTTCTTCTGCGTACTTCTCGAAACTTCCAGTTTGTTAACTTCCAGGGAGCACAGTGGCTGCAAACCACCAGAAAAAAATGGAATTACCGCAATTTGATGGAATTTTTACCAATTATAAAGAACAACGTTTGAGCACGGCATCTGGCGGTGGGGACTTTCAATAAGATGGCCATGCAATTATTAAGCCGATTTCGGGTTAGGTTAATGGTGTGTAGATTTTAGGAAAAAACAGGTTCGTTCCAACAAGAGGTACCATTAACAGAATGTTAACAGTTTTCAAATGGCGTATAAGTAGAAACGTTGATTGTCGTTCCTACAAGTCAAGTTTGACAGCCGTCATCAACTCCAACATGGACAGCCATTGACAACAGTTAACAGAGAGTTCTTGCTTCACATGATCGGTCGGCACTACAACCGTAAATCTGGGAAAAATGGAAGATGCTAACCTCTTAACGCGGTGTTTGCCATTGGCTTACTGAGATGTCATGTGACCAACCATATCCCCCGCTGTTGCTCCTAACTCCGTCATGGTAGGGGTGATCCATGTTGAGGGTTCTTAGTATGATCCTGCAGTAATCGGAAGCCATTCCTGCTGTATACAGTCACGTTTGGAACGAGACCAACTCTGTGTAGCAAGAACTCCCTAATGCTAGGATGGAAACGGACGGCACTGAGGAGCTCCATCCCTTGCATTTAACAAAGGAAACCTCTTAAGTGGTTGTTAAGATTGAGTGGGTTTGTGTGGGTAAAGTGTTCAAAAACTCTTTGCCCGCAGTTAATGTTTATGAACAGTAATCAAGAAGGCACTGTTGCAGGAACTGTTAGACAGTGCCCTCGTTGTTTGAACAAACCTATCAACATTCCAAACCCTCATTCACCTCCAATATTCACTCTATGACTTTCTACAGTACCATCACGTCTTTAATGAAAAAATGTCTTCAGATTTTGTCTCACGGAATAAACTTGCATTACCCAAAATTGAAACAAGTTCCAGTTGTATGAGCAAATTTTTAGAAATGATCATACATTCAAGTTGATTTGTTTTGAAATGTGAGCACCTTTAGAGCAATGAATCAATCAATTTTAGGGGCACAAAAAACTAGATCTAAATAAAATTCTGCTTTAAAAACAAATATTTTTCATCTTAGTGAATTTTTGTAGAAAATGAAGTCATTGCAATGGCTTTGAAATTGTTAGAATAGAAATACGTTCCACGGAAGATTTTCGATGTTTGCTGCACCGATTCAGAAATTAAAAAAAAAAAAAAAACAACTAGGAATGAATAGAAATGTAGCTCCAAGATGATGATTGAGTGGAATACGTATGTTTTGCACTACTGACTGAATTAAGCAGCTAATATTGGATATGCGAACCTGCAACAATCAACGGAGTAAAGGCAACTGCTGAGGTATGTGGTTCGATCCCTTCCTGTAGCATTGAATGTTTTTGGTCGGTATTAGATTTTCTGATAGAACGTTATAAACAACAGTATTCTTCAGAGTGCAAATCAAGGAGAACAACCAACAAATGAACTTTTTCGTAAAGAAAAGAACCAAGAACAATCCCATGTAGAACGAACTAACAAGAAGGCAATAACCAGTTTCTAGGACAAAGGATGGCGAGCAGTAAAAAGTGTTTGCAGGTGGATTCGGTCCAGAGGATCGCTTTGAGAGTTCCACCAAACGAAGAACGTGTTGAAAGAATTTTCTAACAGATTTTCCATAATTTTGTTCAAAATCTTTTCAATCTTTAAAAATATAAAGTTACTGATTTTTACCAATTCTTAGACACTTTTAATGCTTTTTAAATCTAACTTTCCTGAAATTTGGACAACTTTTGTGCTCATAAAGTGTTGGCTAACTCATACCGTCTTAGAAAGCTTGATTTTTCTTTTTCTCGATAGGGAGTTTTAAAAATCGAAATCCCAAGGCGATTTTCCGTCGTGAATGACGAATAAATACATTTATGCAACTTTTAGAAATCGTTTTAGAATGCCTCAAAACAGATTTCCACGAAGAAAATTTTGACACATTTTTGGAGCTCAATCATAAAATTTCGCTTAAAAAATCAGGGAACTTTTTTGTTTTGTGTTTTACACAAAGTTTTTTGTTAGGGGCATAAAATGAGAGAACCGAAGTCAGTAATTAGGATGAAACAGCTGAAAGAGTACAAGTCGTTGAAGAATGTTGGGAACACAATTAGATATATCGAAACCAAAATGTAAAAAGCAGAAATAAAAACATTTGATGTTCAAATGAATAGTCATAAAAAAAATCCATATTTAGCTGTTAGATTTTAAAAGGGGAATCTACAATTAAGAAAGGAAAAAAAGGCTGACTATCTGGCATGAAAATTATGAAGATTATTTTTGGATTCCTTGTGGACAGGATATTTGTAGGGGAAGGAAAGCTATTTACGATAACTAATAGTAGTTAACATGATTGCTGGAGGGGGTTGATTAAGACATACTTTATTGCTAGGACTCCTTTCATCCATTAAAAACGAATAAAACACTCAAATAATGAAAATGTGAACCATTAAGGGCAGATATGGAATTTGAAAAAGTCGGGAGGGGGGTTGGGGGGGCACTTTGATGGACTCGAAGCTGAACTACGTGGCGACAGAACGTGGTCCAAAATCGCCACATTGACATCAAGTACCAAGTCATCTATATCCGTTACGCATGCGCATTTATACACAAAGACGGTCGGAGCTGTTTTATCTATTGAAATAGAAATAAAGAGCGATGGCGCCCCCTCCGACGAGGAAGGCGCCAACGCCAAGGCTGAAAGGTTGCATTATTGACCTCTTAACGCTCCTCCATTTTTCGTCGGACTCTTGCTTCTTCTTCATTTCTGCAACTCTTTCGGCAATTCGATTAGTAACTTCTTCATGTTTCCTCTTCCTCAAGTTTTCACCCCTAAGGAACAAATCGAAAAACAATCAGAAACAGGATGTTAAAAAGTAGTACCTAATATACATTTTGTCCACAATTGATGAAAACATTGAAAACGTCAATGGTGTGAAAAAAACTTCAGTTTCAACCGAATCTCTTCCACGAATTAAGTTAATTTTTCCATGGCTATTGCCATCTAACATTACCTAATTTAAATGAATGATTAGTGCTATGAATTGGTTAAATATTAATAAAAATCATGGTGGCACAGGAAATGATTTTTCAGTTAGGTATGTTAAACGCTGCAAATTCTTTCACCGGGAGGGAGTTTACAATTCAATTGTAAATGTTGATGGAAATAGCGGGGTCTTCCACTGGATGCTAGTGATCACCAACGTAGTGGGCCTACGAATTTCATTTGATTGGAATATGGTTTCATTTGTATAAGAAAAATTTCCTTTGGTTTAAAATACGCAGAACTGAAAAATGCTGTATCAAGAAATTGAGACGACCTGAGGCAGGTGGTACTTCAAGTCACATCTTCATGTTCAGTAAGAAAAATGTAATTGTTGTCTAATTAAGTTTTTTAAAATAGCCAAAAATGTTACTTACAGATCATTATTAGGGGAGACGGGAGTTGCCGGTTGTGAATCTGGTGTTGGAGGAACAGGTGGTAAAGGTGGGAGGTCGGCCGGTGGCCTCGGACATGTTGTACCCTGAGAAGTTGATCTGGGAGGCGGCAAAGGAGGAGGTTCGTCATCCGACGACGAAGTTTCAACTTCAGTAGTTTGTGGATTTGAGTTCTCATCCGGTAATGGGTCGTTCTGGAAATGAAGCAACAATAATTTAAGACTAAATTGGGTTAATAGCTCAACTAGAATATTTCAACGTGCATCACATTTTAAATACAAGTTTTTGCGTGATTTTAGTCGTTTTGGAAACAAGGTTCCTTTGATGCTCTTCATTTCCAACCTGTTATTGCTGGGGAAATATTATGTCTTTAGTCTGTGCCACACAAAAACAACTGATAACAACTTGGTAGAAAGCTGCATAGTTATTAATCCCATCATTTGTCCTCCCAGTCTCTCTCTTCCACGATACATTTTGATGGTACATAGTAATTTCACTCCTACTGATTCAAAGGAGCATCTAGAGTTAGATCGTGGTAGAATGGCCTGAGCGCTATCTAGCGAGAATTGGACGAACCTTCCATCTCTTCTAAGGCAAGGGGAATCCACGTCCATAGGTCTGTAGAAAGGAGCTGTTCTGTAGGAAACCAGATATTTGCCCTTTATGAAAAAAGGCATTCAAATCTCGTCGGCTTACAAATAAAATTCACTGTGAGTAATTTTTTTTCTTTTTTCAGTTTATCTGCAACTTCTATGCATTTTTTTTATGCCCGATCAATTGGCGTGGTCAGATTTGAGATCCAAGGAACGGTTTCCTAGGAAAATTCAAAATAGTTTTTCACTAAGTCAGCATTAAATTTAAGAAGAAATATAGTCAGGAGAAATTAATTAATTATTCATTGAAAATACTTGTGAATGCGTATACCACTGAGGTTCAAGTGGGAAAGAGTACGAGTATACAGTATGAACCAGCTGCAGAACAAGTTTCAACCCTCTATCCCAATTTTTTCCGAACAAAATAATTATGTCTCACCAAATCCTGAATATTCTTGTAGAAATTTTGAGCTGATCGCGAATGTAGGTTGGTACTGATGTCTTGCATGAAAAATTTCTTTCCCCTGGATATAGTACTTTTTTTTAATGAAAAACCAACTTTACAGTGGACGAACATTGCAGTTTTGGTAAAATGACGATGTTTGAGAGAAAATAATTATTTTTCTGTCCGATCACATAAATTTATTAGAAATAATAAGCCAAAATGAACTCAAACAGTAAAATTTATAGAATCTCGACAATTTGATAAGTTACATCGACCGACTGATTAGAGAAAACCTGGTTTTTTGATGAGTCGGGTATCAGCCGACAGAGGAAAATGACGGACGAAGCCGAGCCTTACCGAAGATGGCCGAGCTAGGCTCTACATCATACACGCGCGAGATTCAAGTGGTTTTTGAGCTTTGGAAGGTTCATCCCATCTTCGCTAGGCAGCGCTCAGGGGGCTTTTAACTTTGGTTTTTAACCCTTGTCTTCAACAATGACGGAGAGAACGTGAAAGGTAACTACTCTCTTAAAATGGGGAGAGGAACACTTAAAAAGCGGGACTCAAGTGGTTTTTGATCTTCAGAAGGTTTATCTCATCTTCGCTAGGCAGCGCGCAGGCTGTTCTACCACGATCGAACTCTAGATGCTGATTCCATGGGTGGACGTCCAAATGATAACCTTCATTTCTCACCACTAAGGCACAAATAACTGAGCAGAGACCAACCTGACTGCAGAGTGGGCCATTGATGCTAAACCATGTTCTAAGTTGCACCATTTTAGTTGAAATTGAATTAAATAGTAGTAGTGTAGTAGTAGTAGTGAAGGGTCAGTGGAGGCTGATCTTCTGAGGCCAATTTTCTCCAAAATTTTATTTTGCCAGGACACTTCAAGTGGAATGTGTAGACACAATCTGAGTATAAGTGCATTACCAATTCAGAGTGGAATGTGGTGGTTCACTCTATAGTTTGGGGACATTCAGGTTACCTGAGCGGAAGGTATTATTTCCAAGAATGTCTCTTTCTTGAATCAAAATTATTTGTGAAACAGTTCATTAATATAATATTCTAAGGTTTCCTTAAATAAGAATTCTTAAGTGCTGTTAGGTACGTATCTACCAACTCTTATTCCCGGCATTCTTCATACATTAACGAACTGGAGCTTTTTGGAATTAATCACCGGTCAATATCAAAGAAAATAAAAAACTTATACTCTGATTTGTCAACAGTACATACGTAAATAATAATAAAAGTTCTTTGTAAATGTACTTGAGTGATCTCCTACCACTCCTAGCACACATATGAATTTGGTTTGGTTGCGTGTGCATTTGAAAGGGAACCGGCATTCTCAATTCTTGTGTATAAATTCTGTACTTATTTCTTCACAGTAATCAGGATTAGTAGCGCAGTTGGATTCAAGTAAAATGTGAACTCACGTCGTTAATGGTGTCCCAATCGCGGCTGATCCCCTCTATGATGGCCAAATACGAGAAACGCAACTGATCAGCAGTTTGTATCAGGCCCATGCGATATTTCCTCATTTCAAGAAGTAGATCTCTCACATTTACACTGTTATTGCCATTCTTTTTCATCTGAAAACAATTAATACACTTCCATTTAATCGTTGTAGCTACTGCAAAAATAAATTAAAGGAATCTCGAATGTGACACAACACAAGTAGTAGTTGTCAGAGTCGAACTATGTTCTCTTGGGAAATTCATTACTTCAAAAAGTGAACAAAACAATATAACATTTAGGTTCATGTTAAAAAAACGCAGCAAATTCTTTCACTGGGGTTTATTATTCAATTGGCTTGCGTTCATGATTTGAATTTCTACTAAGCTTTGGAGTTTGCGTGTTTCACAGGTGATAGAGCGATTACTGAATTTCAGGAGATATGCATAGAGCAAGTAAATCTGTTCTCAACCAAAATACCTATTTGGATTGTTCAGTTGATCATATTTGTGTGCCTCCTGAAATTCAATAATCGCTCTATCACTCGTGAAACACGCACATACCAAAGCTTAGTAGAAATTCAAATCATGAACGCAAGCCAATTGAATAATAAACCCCAGTGAAAGAAGTTTCATGCATATCAGAATGCTTCAACCCGTGTATCGGCTACAAAACCTTTTAGGAGTTCACTCCAGTATCCACATTACTACATCACTAGGTTACTGATATCAAAACAAAAACAATAATAAACCAAAATAACGCAAATTTTGGCACCATAAATCGGGCCATACATCGGGAACGGTTTCACCTACGGACATGGGGAGGGGCTCATTCTTCAAAAAGAGTCCACATTTAGGCCGCCTTGACTTTTTTGAGGTTTTTAGAGTTTTACAAAACTTTGACAACCCTCAAAGGGCACTTTAAATTAAGTGAGAGAGCTGGCTCAAGAATTGGGGCGTCGTCGGACCAACATGGATTTTTGCTGAAAATTTCAGCTTTTTTGCTTCAGCCTTTTGTGAGAAATCGTGCGTACGGCGGAAAAATTTTTATTGCAAATTCGGATTCAACACCCTTTGAAACGTAAACCATGAAATTTTCAGGGGGGGTTAGAATTTTTTTTCAAGAGCGATTACAGTGGTTTATTATTGAATAATAAACCAAAAATTAAATGTTGAAGGTTGTAAATCAATACATCTAACCTGTTGAAATAACTACTTAAATAAACAATCCAGGATTGTAAAGTTTACGTCCGTAATACCTAAAAATTATTAAGATAATATTCTCAAAACAAGAAAGATATTATTTCATCCCTGCTCAATCATACTCTTCACTAGTTTCGTTGACTTCAAACCTTTCTTGATGAGGTTACCCACATTTATAACAAAAACAATTATTGATTTGAATTTTGGATGAGTAGATTGAAGGCACGCATAACTTGGATTTAATATATTTTTGATGACGTTTCTAGTTCTGAAATTAAAAGGATGTACAAAGGCAGCAAAATACCATACCCAACAGCTAAAGACAAGTTAAGTGGTTTTAGAGCCAATCTTTGAAACGGTGTTATGGTATTCTAACGAGACATTTATAGATACTGTGGTTTCCAAATTTGTTGTTGAGCTTACAATCAGAAATGGCATACGAAAAAGTGAAAGAGGGATCGTTATTTTGAAATAAGGTTTTGGTTTTTGATGCTGAGCAATCACAAATAAATTAAATTGAAGAGCAATTTAGAACTATTTAACCCAGCCCAGTTTTGGCTGTAACACTTCAGGGATAAAGACGGAGTTCTATTAGCAGCACCAAGTGGTTGTAATGCCAGCAGAACGGAATCTTAACTTAACAAAAACGTACGATACCCTTTCTAGGTTGTAAAATTACTGCTGCAAAACAGCTGACATTTCTGTAGACTTACGAGGACAAGGCAGGAATCAACCAGACAGAATGTTCCAGAGCGACCGATGCCTGCGGAGCAGTGAACTACGGCAGGGCCTTCAGCCTCCAACGTGCCACTGCGACGGACGGCACTCAGAAATCGCAGGAAGGCCGCTGGACTTTGAGGGACCCCGAAATCTGGCCATGCGGTATAATGGAAATGTAGGACGGTGCGGGATTCACCGCTTTCAAGGTCTTTTAGTCTGAAAACGGAGAGTAATATCAAGAATATGAAGGAAAGATCGGACGATTTAAAAATAAATTTAGAGAGAAAAGAGATTTATACCTGAATCTAATCGTACCCAACAAAATCTAAATTGGAATATAATTAACCAACATGGGACAAGTAATAAGATACAATGAGACGAACCAACATAGAGCTGTTAGATGAACTGTGGAAAGTTAGATTTGGCAAGTAAGAAAAAGAAAAAAAACCCGAACTCTTTTACAAGCCCATGTTGATTGTGAAAATGATTTTCAAGTTTAGTGAATTTTTAAATGTTATTTGTTTATTGAGACTGTTTAGTTGATTGGTTATTTATTCTTGTATCTTTCTCTTGATTTCATTATCGACGACAGAGTATAACAGAGTACTCCACCTCTCATTTATTTATTCATTTAAAGAGATCTGGGAGCGTTTTCTAATCAGGAGCGATAAAGTGGGTATCCAAACCATCCATTTCTGCTGACCTCAGCTACCAAAGGTATATAAGGAACGCTCGAGCTGAGTTAGTAGAGAGTTCCTGCTTCTCACGGTGTTCGCTCACCGTGAACAGAAATCTAGGCACAATCGAGTTGGATGCTAACGTTCAACGTCATCTCCCGACAGTTTCCGCGTTCATCTGCGGTGTTTTTTCATCATTAGATTCATAACCTGACTCTGTGCTCCGCAATTTTAGTTCAAGTTTCCCAGTTGTCGAGTTTTTTTACTGTATGTTTTGCTCGTCTTCAGGTTTGGATTATGGAAGGAGAAGTTGTGGACTTCATTAATCTATACAAGACTCATTTCAGTAAGTTGCTTTTGAATTAGCATAGCTGAGTAGAAACATAGTTACGTCATAATTTATTAGAACATACATGGGATGACGAGCTCTGCATTAGGTAGATATTTATGTTTGTTAACTTAATGAAGAACTTGAGTGTCGTCAAGCTCGTTCACCAATGTAAGTACGTAGGTATCTACATCGAATACCCTAGCTCTACACCGCACACTCCCACTTGCTACCATTCCAGACGTCAAAAAGTGAAATCGATACTGATCACTCCCTAACAAGTCGATCTGCTAAATCAAGGTAGGTAAGTTTGTAGTGGAACATGATGTTGGAAAGAAGATGTAGAAACGAAATTTTATCAGTTGAAAACTTCTTCAGGTCCAAACTTTAGGACAGGAACTGAGTGGAACGTGGGGGGACTCGACACAGTGCGGATGCGGTGTTCCCCCCATGGCCTACCAGCTGTGAGGCGACCTTCGCAGACGATCGTGAGCTGTAGGCCATCATCGGCGGTTCACGTTCTCCGTGAAATCGGCAACCATGAGCAGCAGGAACTCTCTAGTATATCAGTTGCTGTTCGTGCGTCAGTCGCGGTACCGTCTCGTTGTAATATTCCGTTCAGTGAATTATTGTAATCCCTCTCGTTCTGTGTAACATTTCAATTGCAAAGTCCGTTCGTTTTTTAAAAACCAAGTCTCTGAGAACAATCTCATTTCTTCCATAAATAAAAGTAGGCCATAAAAGAACTTTAGAAACAGACGTGTCAGACCGAATATTTCCTAACTGAAAATTAGAATGAAGAGCAATGAATCCGAATTTGATGCAAAAAAAGTTCAAATTATCGAGAACAATTAATTTCCAGACTTTCTCCCTCTCTGCACATTCCTATACTTTCCTCTGTTTGGTAGAGCATTCAGGGTGTACTTCATCAATGACAGCAGTCTCACAGATATCGTCGCCCTTAAAAGTAGTGTTGGAAAACCTAAGCTTCAACAACTTTTTCCCATTTCGTAGGAAGTGTGAGGTGGTTTGAATGTCACCTGTAGACGTGAACACAGATGGAGCGTTATTGTGAAAACTAGAAGGGACTCGAACAAGGTATCAGAAGGGATCTGAACAAGTCATCTGGGAATATGAGGCTCGTAAATCCAGCTACAGTGTTGGACTTCTCGCAATTACTGTATAAATACAGTTATTACGTTCTTAAGTATCAGTGGATTTTGCGAATTCGTTTACTCGACGTATTAGTGGAATTTTCCTCGCCAAAGACTGATTTTGTAGATAAAGAACCAGAAGATATAGAAGTACTCACAGATTTCCTGAGAAAGGGAAGTCTGACCTCCGAAACATCAGTAAATTTATGATACTATTCCTTTTCTTTTGGCTGTATCCCATACACCAATGTCAAATATTTGAATAGAGTACCTACTTAAACGACCCAAGATGATAAATGATGAATTACTTTAATGTCCGTGTTGTGTAGTACGATGCCTCATCCTCTTTGATGTAGGTGATTTCTAAGCCAACATCAGTGAATGTCAGGACATCTTCTCCACGATTGTCGCATCCCATTGGCCAGTATAAACTGCATTTTTCCTACAAAAAAATAACAAATTTAATAAACCAAGAAAAGAGGAGTGAATTTCTCACTGCTAGTATCATTCCGGCTGTATCCTCCAATCCTAAATGTTAATGTAAATGTTGGCTGCTTACAATAAAAATTGAATACGTTAACTCGTTAGATGGGGGCACAAAATTCAAACGGATTCATTCCTAGAAGCATATAGGCCGAAAAACATAATAGGTTTGTTCCAACAGCTATTGACAGCTTCTAATGACTGCTCAAAACCATTAATTGTGGATTAACATTTGTTGGAACATTTGAACCATCCAACATTCACTTAACCTAAAACCACTCGAGAGGTTTCAATGGCCAAGGGTTTCCTTTGGTAACAGCAAGGGATCGAGCCCCTCGGTGCTGTTCATTTCCTTTCATCAGTAGTTCAATCCTAGTCGCTGGTTCCTTTGTGCAGGAACAGCCCCTGCCATTATCACGCAGCGCCAGTTGAAAACTGTTAGCAGCATATCAAGCAGGAACCAACCTGATAGGTACCTTTGGGATACCTCGAGGTTCGGTCGAACAATTTCCAAACATACCTATTATTATCTAGCAACCGAAACCTTGGCTACATTAAGAGCACACTCACTAACCTAAAAAATAATCAACTTCAATTCAATTCTGAACAATTTAATGTGTTATGTTACAATTTACCTGATTTTTTTCGATAATTCTGTTCAACATGATAATGGCTTCGCTCTTTTGTTCCCATACCATCAACCAAAAGTGGCCTGTTGTGATTTGTAAAGGTCCTTGAGTCAGAATGTATCGCCGCCCAGCCTTGTCAATCTGAAATCAATCACTTCATTCTGAGAATAATACCACAAAAACTTAATAAATCTTGCAATATTAGGAGCAGTTGAAAAGGCAGATGAGGCGTTAAACTGTAGTTGGCCGAAAAATGATAAAACCTCAGATGTGAACCTTCATCAAAACTCGAAATACCGACCGGGATGTTGACGTTTCTTCTGAAAGTGACATTCTTAGAAAGTTCGATATCTAAACAAATAGTTGGGAGATTGAAAATGGAAAAGATTTCAATGAAAAACAATGAAGGCAATGATGACATGGCTGACCTATTGGATGAAGTTCGCGAGTCTTTAATTAAACCAAATTGCATCTACCCTCTTAACTTTCATAGCTGATAATTCATATGATAAAATTGCGATCATGTTAGCATAAGCACCTACATTTGATAACAATGAAACTTATAGGAATTAACTGGCATACATTTCGGAAAATTGCATAAAAATTTCGATTTTCATCATTACCATGTTCTAAATAATGATACGTATCACATAATAAAATTAACCAACGGCCAGGAAAACCCAAGGCTCAGGTTCGCAGAATGGGGAAGGCCTGCTCCCTCTCCTGGTCAGACAGGGGACGAGGAGGGGAACCCTATTTAAGCCGTGAGCACTAAGCTAAAGGCGCAAATCGTTCTCCCAACGCTTTCCCGCGCAGCCTGGCTATTGGTTTCTCTCAAACACACACAAAAACTATTTCACTTTTAACTACCCCTTGGGCAAGTATGTCAGATTCGTCAAGAACAAAAAAACCACTCTACCTAGGAAAAGCTAGTACGACAGATCTGTCTCCACAAAAGACTTTTCAGGCCCTACTGGAAGAGAGTACGTCAAATTCGTCAAGAAGAAACAGTAAATGTTTTAAAAAAACCCTAAATTCGGTTCTACTATTCTAGGCACTAGGAAAACTTTAATTTCTTTTAGTTTATGTGCCAAAGAAATTCGTAACAATAAGTATAATTTTGAACAGAACAGAGACTGACGATGGAATGGTTTAAAATAGTTGTAAAACGGACGAAAAGAAACAGATATTCAGATTTTAGAGAATAAGACGCTGCTAAATATTGAATCAACGTTTATTCATTTGCACAGAAGGAGGTCAAAATATATAGGGCCCACACAAGCATAGACAGTTGCGAGGGGTATCCCGAAAAAAAGGTTCCCTAGGCTGGAAAAAATATAAATCTTGTCTTTTTTGAAAAATTATAATTTATTTGTATTTCTTGACAAAATAACTATTTTTTAACGTACTACCCTTGACGGTCTACACATTTTTGGAAACAGGGTAAAAGTTTCTTTAATCCCACCTCATAATGCAGAGTGCCCACATCTTGCAGGTAAGCACAAACTGCAGCCTTCAACTGATCATAATTTTTGAAGTTTTGGCCCCCCAAAAACCCTTTCAGTTTTGGGAAGAGGTGGTAATCAGACGGGGCAAGGTTTGGAGAATAAGGAGGATGAAGGAAAATTTCCCATTTTAATGTTTTCAGCAATTCTTGGGTCTGATGGGCTGGTGGGATGAGCGTTGTCATGCATAAGCAGCACCCAATTCGCGAGCTTATGCGGCCTTTTGCACTTTATTGCTGCCCTCAAGCGCTCCAAAACTTCGGTTGAAGTTCATTCGCAGGTAATCCTTTTAGGGTAAAAAATAGGATCACGGACCGGATTTGAAGTTTGGATACATCCCTGGCCAAGGTATCCACGTTTACTAGAGGTTACGCGTTCCAGTTGAGGTAGCAGGTTATGAAAAAAATTCAGTGTGACCACAACACCAGAACTGAAAATCCCTGGAAGTTTTAAGTTTGCCGGTTGTTAGGGGCAGGGCAAAAATCGGGCAACCTTTTTTTTCCGCATAGCCCTCGTACAACGAGGAACCCAAATATGTTTGTCACGCATTGATAGTGAATACGATTCACACATGCCTTGACGAGTTCTATTCTTCACACACCTTTTAGAACACAAATAGGTGGTCGTACAACCATTACATTAGATTCACTGAATTGAGTTCTATTTGAACCATACTGATACATACCACATTGTTCAGTTTAAATTTTTGAGATTTTTAATGCTACTTAACAGATCAATTATATGGGATTGTTGAAAGTGATGTCAAAATTTAGAATTAAATAACAGACCGAGCGAGATTTGCCTTCCCAAACCAGTTCTTAAAATTCGTCCAGTAGTTTACCAAAGAGAATAGACTTTTAATTAACGATAATGACAGCCTCTGACAATTTGTAGGAATACTTTTTTTTACATGATTAAAGTTTATGAAACTCGGGTTAATAATAACTCATGAGCTCAATTAGAAAATTAGAATCTGGTAACCTTTGCTTAAGCTATACTTCATTTCAAAGAATCGCATAAGACCATGAGGATCTCACTGTATCTACATCCGTTTGTTCTACCTAAAGGGCATGAATTGTATCATGAAACCCAAAAATATCAAGTAACATCTAAAAAGTTATTGTCTTGAAACTTGAATGGGAGCAAACTTTAACTTCAATGAACATTTTAAGACCAACACAAGTGACAACTAACAACTTCTACTGGATCCACGGCTCCAACAGCCAGATCCAAGCCGAGTAGCCAGAATGAATTTTTGTCTCTAGTTTTGCATACTGTTGGCGGTTTCACCAAGAATACAGCATTTTTTGGAGATTTTGAAGGTAATCGAGTTCTACGGGTCCAGGAACGTAACTTTGTAGCTGCAATACGAAATTGATCCAATTTTAATGTAGGAGCCAACAGGAAATCGTGCGCTCTGCCCGTAAACGACGAAAACCCCGTTTTCGTTTCACATTTCCGATCTCAAACTTTCGAATTTCGTAATGGGACTAATGGGAGATCCTGAAGAACATTTTGAGAACAACCCGAGCAATATCGGTTAAGAAAGTCCTTCAGCTGCGAACAAATCCACATATAATAAAAAACATGCAGGCCAAAATGAGTAATTCTTTCTTTCTGAAGGTTGAAAAAATGAATGACAACATGAGTTTGAATACATGATAAAAACCTCTTTAAAACCGAATCGATTGATCTCCTGAAGGTATTTTTAAATTTTATTTTCAAGAAATTGATTTCATTATACCTACTGTTATCTAAGGACAGTGTAGGGTTTTATATTATTAAAAATAATGAACAGAAAACTTGTCAGATCAGATACATTGATCTACAATGTGGATTATAAAATCACTCAGTATGAAGATTTGCAACGTTAATTTGAACATTACAGTTCACATGTATAGCATAATTCCAATAATAATAACTGTAGATGTGGTTTAATGATCGGACAGAAATAATCAATGAAACTCCCCCTTGTGAACTCCAATCATGATTACGCTGTATTGTATCGTTAAAAGACATATTCAAATTTCAACGATTATCGTGGACATATAGATTTCATTCATAAGACGAGCGAGTTCAGCTGGAATCAAAGAGAGGTGGATATTATACCAAGAAGTCTCCTAGATAAGATAGCGCTCATTTCTGGGAAACTTCGAGAGCTCGGGCGGAGTGACTAACGGGGAGTGAAAATGCAATGGAACGTCAATAAAACTGCTTCGAGGCGTGTCGATAAATATAGTTGCACTTGAATGCATCCATTCAATACATAATCTGATACTCAACCTGTGGATACGAGAGTTTGATTTGACGAGGAACATGAAATTCAATATCAAGTAATTCACCTTCGACTTGTCTTCAATTGCTAGTATCAATGTTCAATTTTGGTTCAACATCGTATTGCCCTTTTAGTAGGGAGTCTCGGGAAACAGGTAGAATTGTGTGTGGCTAATTTGATGGTCTAGATCAGGGGTATCCAAACTACGGCCCGCGAAAGGATTTGATCCGTACTCGCCTCCGCCAGGCCTCACATTAGATTGGTTTTCCAAAAATACTTTTTTAAATGTAATGATTTTAAATAATTGAAGGCAAAATATCTCTCTCTCTCTTAAATGCTTTGTATTTATATTCCTGAAAATGGAATCGTTATTTTTTCTTATTGAACAATGAAAAATCAATAATCAAATAATCATGGAATTAAAAAAATATATTCAATCACTAAAAACAAAGTTTTGTTTCCTATAGTAGGCCTGATGAATTTGTCAAATTCGTCGACAAACGTCTGTTGGCCCCACCACGTCCACATTATGATACGGCCCTTGTGGCAAATAGTTTGGAGACCCCTAGTCTAGATGCTTGCGTGTCAAAATTAAAAAAAATATCCTAAATCAATCCTTCATGTAAACTACACGATATGTAGAAATTATATTATAAGTTCTATCAATAGATCAGAACTTGTGATTGGAGCTGTTCGACAGAAAGCTATGAAGTGCGACTCTAAGTAGGTAGTTGAAAATATTATGAATAGTAATTACTTACTGCAATATCATAGTGTCTTAACCAACCAACTGCCCTACAGTTTCTGATTTTTTTTCTTTTGGCTTCGGCCTTCATTTTTCATTACCCAACTTGGTAACAATTTGCTTATTTGTATAACATATTCTTTAATGGTTGTCATAAATTTTACACAAGAATTTAAATAGGTACAGCACTGTACACTTCTCCTTTTTCAGTCTGTATGATCGTGGACGTTGAGAAAGGTTGTTGAAGGTTGCGGAGGATTGTCTCGAAGAGGAGTTTCCTGTTCCTGGGTCACGAATTCCCACATGGCCACTGGCCACATCCAAGCAAACTGGACACGTATTCCTAGGAGCTTAAGTTGGTGTACTGTTCTTGTTACTTTACTCTCTATTTCTCCAAAAGATGCCCCAAGACCAGTTTTCTGCACTTCTGCATCTATGGGGATCTGAGAGGATACCATTTGTTGGGTATTTCTGTGGGTTACTCTCAATGTGTTCTACTGTGTGATGGATACGGTTAGTTGGCCCTCCCCGATTTTAGGATCCGACGCCTTGGGGGATGAATCAGACATTTTCAAGCGTCTGGGTCATCCCCTGAGCGAGGCAGAGAATTCATATCCGCATCCACCTCAATGGAAGGGGCAACTATATCATTCCATCACCTCACATGTTAGCATGAGCGTGGTTACGATCCCAGGCCCTATCCTTATTATCTGTCCTGAAGCCCCCAATTATTCGCTTTCTCCCATAGGCTAGCTGCCATAACTTATGTCCCCCTGAAATATGTTCTTCCCCCTGCCCTACTTATTACGAGAACCCCCCCGGCTATTCTCACAGCCCAGGAAGTGTGATGGATATGGTTAGTTGGCCCTTCCCGATTTTAGAATCCGACGTTTTCAAGTGTCTGGGTCATCCTCTGAGCGTGGCGGAGCATTAATATCCGCATCCACCTCAATGGAAGGGGCAACTATACCATTCCATCACCTCACAACTGCCAACAAAAGAGCGTTAATTTCAGCCGAGAATATAGAAGCCCGTTGTCAGTTTCTGGTTGATAGCACCGAGCAGATAGTGCATCCTCAATTACTACTCATGTTATTTTCTGGTTCAACTATTCAAATTCTCTGTTTTTGACCTTTTTATCATATGCTCCGATCTGTTTGTAAAACACATCTGTAATTTACTAGGATTGATTAAGGATATTTTTCTACTTTTGAGATGCGAGTATAGTGAACATCCAGACCACCAAACTAAACAAAAAAATAATTTTACCTGTTTCTCGAGCCTATCTGGCACTTGAAAGCAAGCAGGGGACAATATTAAAGTAGTTCACTACGCTAAAACTTTATTACTGCCTCCCATTTGTTTTATTGCTACAAAAACCGGTAGATACGTTAATGTTATTTCATATTTTTCCTTTTGAAATGAGAAAGAGTTTAATGAAATAAAAATGGGTTACTATTTTTGAGCCCCCCCCCCACCACAACCTTTCTTGACTGCCTTGTCATCAAGACGATAAAATTTTAAAAAATTGAGATTTTTGAAGTCAGATGACCTTGGACTGGTCAGGGATCTATCTCTATCGATTTGACGTCCAATAGTGCGTAGAAATGGCATTCCTATTGCCTATGTCTGTAAAAACTTTGAAAAACCACGATTTAGAGTAGCCTTTATGCCCTAGAATCCATGGATATGAAGCGATCGAGCTTGCTAGATTCTAGGTGTGTGTGGTGACGTGATGAAAAAAATATGAAGAAATCATGTCAATCATTAGCGAATCATAAAAATCAGTTTGTAACAAAGGGACAAGGAAATGGTGTTGAGGCGATTAGTCTGCAGCATCGAAAGGAAACGTAGAACTGAGTCTCGATGGCAGGAGTTCCAAGAAATACAATGACAACAGCTCATGCTAATCAGATTGAAGAATGTAATCAGGAGACCCATTCGCTTGCACCTGGCTTGAAACTAAAGCATAGTTTGGGCTACTGAATGATGCAGAGGAGAAAGAGAAATAACGTCCTCCAAGTATTGCAAACGTTGGATAGTATTGCAGTATCATTTGTGATAAGATTTTGGAAATGAAGTCCAGCAATTTCGACATGCAAACCGTAAACATAGGATGTGGTTTGGCGTTGATTATGGGAATAGCGATCGTGCGCAGAGATCATTGATTGTACCTGGGGTCGCTAAGTCACATATGTCTATATGGAGAATTATTCCTAATTCTTCCTCCTTCTCCTCAGATTGAACATGCCATTCTTTTGTCAGTAACAGCATTCGCCTCTCTCCATCGTCACCTCCTCGGAAAAGCGCGTGCTCTCTCGTCTCTGGTCAATTCACTCGGATCCTCCAAATCGCCGTCGGATTTAAAACCGTTTTCCGCAACAATTATTGCTGCGATATTAGGATTCCTTTCTTATTTCCCATCAATTTATTAACCATGATGGAATAGGGATACAAAAATTTATTTTAATTTATATAGTCACATTTAAAAACTAAAAGAAGAGGAAGCTGTTCTAAATACTCAACGATTGGTTAACTAGAGCGTGACGTCATAATAACCCCACTGAAATATCGATTACCAACCAATTTAATGATGAAATGTTTCCTTACCATTTCTACGAGTTACTATTGAGATCATTCTTAAAAGAAATGAACTATCTGAGAATTATGAATGTATGTTGGTACGTCTATGTTTATAATAGGTCAATCACTCTCCCAGAAGACTGTTTTTTCCAACAAGGCTAACTAAATATTCGCGGATTGAAAGCATTAGCATTTTTACTGACGACTTGCAGTGTTTTATACATAGTGACAAGTTCTGTACTTTGATTGAACTGAATATACCTCACACTAGGACAATAACAGATAATGGGGAATTCTTCTTAACTTTAGATACTGGATTTGGATTTCAAGTCAAATCTTACAATAGGGCCCTAGAATAAAGTTTGACAGCAGGAAAACCCAATGGAGAAAAATGACTGTAGGAGATAATGCACAAGCAAGTGGAGAGCTTGAAAATCGAGGGATACTGAGGGCTGGTGACAACGCCGCAAGTCAAGTTTGCTGAGTGAAAACTCAGTTCAGGCCATCAGGATTGGATTTGGAAATGGTGGCAGCATTGATTTTAATGGGCTCTGTTCACTCTCACACTAGATTGGTAATTCAGGCAGATAAGTCACAACATGGATGGCCCTATACAGATTTCCACTACATTTCAAATTTCCGTCTTCCTTAAATTCTCTAACTCGGATGTTTTTTCGAGCAACACACAACCATATCATTGAACCCTCTATTGAAAAAAATATGAGGGCAATTCCCCATCAAGAGTAAATTAATAACGATTACCTACATTACTGAAATTCAGAACGTGGTGATGAAATTGACATAAATTGTGGCAAAATGAATGACGTCCCTTTCTTGTTGGACCCATCACAAAGTGGATTCACTTTCTCTATGTTGCCTATGTCAGTAAATACCTCGAAAAACATCGTTCTTGACCAGTTTAATGCTCCGGGCAGCTAATTCACTCTACACCCACCTAATACACCATAGAATTGGTGACATCTTGTATCGGGTGCACAGGTGCGCGTAAAGGTCAAGAATAAATTAATTAAATACATACCTTCACCAAATTCGCGTTGATGTAGTCGCAGTTCCCCTTACTGAGGACTATTCGGCTGTGATCATACGGGCTTACATCTCTGTACCTATTGAGATTTTTGTTCTTGTTATTGGTGGCAGCTTGAGTGGTGTACTTATTTTTTCGACTTTCTTCTCGAATCGCCTGGAAAAGGATGAGAGTGGTTTGAGAGTATCGTTTAAACCCAACATTTGAACGAAAGTTTTACATCGAACACTAGTAATAGTCCCCTCCCCAATCGAGCTCGAGGAAAAAGGGCGTAGCAAGCTACCGAAACGGAGCGATAAAACGCCAAATAGGATGGAAATAATCAATCACGGCAAGCCATATTGATTCCGCCGGTACACCTCACGTATTCTAATCGTGTTTCATACCAAAAATAACGAAAAAGTCTGACGATTATCGCCGTTCCGACGAATTTCAAGGGAATGTTGATGAAACAACGAGATATTCCGAGAAATTCCACTCAATTCTCAGATTACTTCATGTCATGCCTTATCATAACAACTTACGTGAAAAACTCCCATCCAACCGAGTCTGGAGTCAATTTCTCTAAACTCATTTTCGACGTCACTTATTGGGTTGTCCGTACCCATTTAATCGGTATAAAAATATAGGATATTCAAGTTAAATAGACACTAAACAAAAATAAAAAACGCTTGACACCACCGACCCCGACTCACTTGCGATCACAAAGACCGCAGAGTGCAGGGCGACACCACAACAACACTGAAGTCATCCAGAAGTTTTCAAATAAATATTTGTTGAAATTCAAGAAACTTGACAAATTTTAAATAAAACAACAAATTATAGATTCATATATTTTTGTGAATACTTTTATTTTCAAATATTCAATTCAAACCCATCGATAATTATTATACGAATGGCGTGGTGTTACTCGAGGATGAGCAACACTGTAACAGTTGAGTTACCTACACCAAATTTTGATAACATTTCAACTACGCGTGGTTATTCAATCAATTTTATTTTATTATTGATTGAAGGAGTTTTAGTGAATCGAATGCGGTTTAGGACGTTTATAAAATTCAACTCAATGGACGATTCAATAATTTCTCAAAATTGATGCATATGCGAAGTGTAACGGCCGCCATGTCCATTGTGGCCGGTTTATCGGCGATGGTTGCTTGATGATTATTTTCACATATTTACCTATTAAAAAAATTGTCGATTTCAAATATTCAAAGGTAAGTTTAAAATCGTAATTTTTTTTGTTTTATGTTGCTCTAGTTTTATTAGCGATCGTCCCTAATTTATTATTGGATGTTATTCGGAGGGCCCGCCCGTATCACGTACCCTTCAAACGGGGGTTTCGAGTAATCTTTTGATGAAATGTTTTTGTTTTCGTATTATTTCGACGAAAAAGTTTCAATTCAAACCGTTGATTAATTGTTTGAACCCTTTCGAACAAATGAAGTCCTTAATAAAACGTGGTTAGTTGAAATAGAGCGTATTATATCTTCACTATAGAAGGAGTGAAAGTGACCCTGCTCAATCGATTTATCACAGGGCGTCAATGGAATTTCCCTATTCTTGTCGAATGTGATCTTTTGAATTGATTGAATTACGGTGATATTAGATTCCGAATTAAACCGCCCTGGAAAAGGATTGACTGGAGAACTAGTAGCTACTTAGTACCATACAATGCTATTCGACGATTTTAATAAGTAAATTGAGTTTATTTTTTTCGTTTACGTTTGTCTATTCATTTTGATGTTTATCATAATAAGGATAAAAAGAATTGCCCCGAAGAATTTGTCAATTACGTCTTCAATAAAATCTTGAACATTGATACGTATCAATAAATGTCAAACGGTGGTGGCTCAGTTCACATCAACCAGTCCCATCATCAGTTGCTATCAAATCCTATTAGGTACCTACGTAACCCGGTTAGGTGTAATGTGCCTGCTAGTAAATTTGATAGAGCAACTGAGGAAGATTCGATTAGAAAATATGTATATAAACACATCCGACCATGATTAATTGATAAGCACCTCATTGGTTTGTTATTCCTCATTCTGATTTTGGGCATTGTTGGCTCATCGTGTTAGAAACTGTGAATGGGAGGCACGAAGTTGTTTAGTTGGGTTCTATTTGGTTGGGCCTGGGGTGGAGCATTCCTGATGTGCTGCGTTGCCCATTTAGTACTGAAATTCACTCTCTCCCCTCTTTGTAGGTGCCATTTTATCATTTAAATGATTAAAGGAGTACAATCCAGTTCTTAGCGACCGACCCGACAGAATACCTATATAATATATGAATATACTGCATTGCCTGAACTAGAGTACCCCAGTCTCCCTAACTCCCTTAACAACAAACCCCCTTGAGCTGCAGTATGTAGCAGCAGCTATGTAGAATGTCAATGAATCACTGCAAACCATGTTACAACGTATACGAGTGTCGAGACGTGGCCTTTAATTCACAAGTTGGTGATACTCATCAGAAATAGAGAGGCACTTTCATTCTGAAGATAGGACTAAAAACTGTTTTATTTAATGAGAAACATGTAAATTTAGTACTATAAAAGCATATTTCGTTGGCACAATAATCTCAACATAAATACTAAATTATCCCTCCATCACAATAATTTATTGTTCTAGAATATTTTTACATGCATTAGTGAGCATGAATAGAGTCTAAAATCTGCTAAAATGATAGAAGCATTCATGATAGTCCAGTTATTAGGAAGAGTAGATGTTTGTATTTACATTTGAAGGAAGTACACATTTTGCATCAACGGATATTGTAGACAGTACTTCATTTCCTTGCTGTATTTTTGTGTATGGTAATAGGATACCTCGTATAAATGATTCTAATACTCACATTATGAGAATTCACTTGCAATTGGCAACACTGATACCACTTTTAGGTTAGGTTTGGTTAGTTATGGCTGTTTCGTCAATTCTCAGTCCAATTCTAGCCATCTATAGTTGAGGATCACCATTAAATTTCTCAATTGAAATAGTTGCACCCATAGATATATCTTTTTGGAAAGCTCAGCTGAGATTATTTAGAACAGATAGAAACACTTGCCATGTAGCCTTTATGTAATTTTAGTTTTTAAATAGTTTCATTTTTTTTTTCAGTATGTCCAAAATAGCTTCAACTTCGTTGGCCTCAGGTGGTGAGGGCTTAGTTTGCTTCGTATGTGACATTGGTGTGGTAGGAAGGTACTACACCCTAGCATCTTGCCGTACTCAAGCCACAAAAGTTAGACTTATTGAAAAACTTGGACAACTTGTTGGAGATGAGTAAGTTGAAATCAATTCTTTTCTAATGTAGGGAGGTTTGTGTAGTGTGGAAAAGTTGTTTATTTCAAATTCTTAATGAGTTATTAACATGCACGATTGATTATGAGATAGCGTTGGTCCTAATTTGGCTTTCTTGGAGGCATTTTAGCGAAAATATTTGGTTATTATGTACCAGTTCGAATAGATTTGGTCCTTGGTTTCTTACTTTAGGTGGCATTTAATAGTTTAAAGTTTCGATTTCAACTTTCAGCTACATGGTAGTTGTGTCTGAGGATGACATAATCTGTAGGGGATGCGCCACCATGATAAATTCGTTGGACCGGTTAGAGAAAGAATTGACGTCCTTGAGATCTATGGTGCTCAAGTATTTGGAAAAGAAGTACGATTTAGAGGATGGCGAGCTTGTCAGTACTAGAGCGAACATAACTCCCAAAGGTAAGGTATTCGAAGGTAAGGTATTCACCTACCTAGCAAGTCATTGAATTTCCAAAATAAAGGCGTCTTTTTGTAAATATTTATTAACCACTACCAACTGACTTAAAAACAAATTTTAACTCCTTGGTAAGCTAAAATGATGTTGAAAAAATTAAATGGTAGGCTGTTTCAACCATATGTAAAAAACAATTAGGAACCTTTAGTAGTGCTCTTTGGAACCGATTTCAATAAATTATCGTGGTAGAATTGATAAGTTATTCTTGATACCATGAAATCACGATAATTTCTCATCAATGAGGTAGCTGACTTTGTGATTTGTAGGTATTGTGTTTTTCCTGTGTGACTGACCCTAAGGACATTGTACGGTTGTGTTGAAATCTAATTTTGTCAGAGTTTATTGTTGTATATTGAATTTTCAGATGTTAAAACGGAAGGGGGCAAAAATGACTTTATGGATTTTCAGGTAAACCAAATCAATAATTCAAGTCAGTTGATATTTCCAACACATGGTCTGAATAGCCAGTACATTATTTTCAGCCTTATCAGCACTTCTCTTGTACAGTTTTCTTGTTTTCCCAGACTCGGAAAAGAAAAGCAATGTGCGGGGAAGTGGACACTGAGGATCTCAAGGACACGAAAGACACAGTGTGGTTACAGTGTGATCGGTGTAAATTCACGACTCATCAAAACCCTAACAACCCCGAACAGCCTCCCTCGTCTCGCGTAACGCAACAGCAACCTAAGATCGTGGAGAAATCTCAACCCGTGGTACATCAGCCGGTGTTGCAGCGAGTTGTACAGCCAGAAATGCCACAGCCCATGATCATTCAGCAAATTCAATCTGTAGAAAAACATAATGGCGGGAAGCCTCCCTCGGTAATTCGAGTTGACAGTTTCGGAGATGATTCCGTGGACCCATTGACAAACGTTAGTCGACTGGAGCATGTTGTTGAGGTAGCAATTTTATTTGCTCTAATTATATTATAAAAACGATTTTGCTGAGTTGAACGATTGATTTTAGCGGTATATTTCACCGAAATTCAACAAGATAGCTGGTTTTGGGGGACATTACTTTTGTTAGGATTCCTACAAAACAGGTTAATGGGTGATTCTCATTCTACGGGACAATCGAGGTTTTGATCCTGACTAAAAACATTGTGTTCTCCTAAATTTATGACTTTTTATTATACAATCTAGATGTTACTCTAATGGTTTAGTGATGTACAAGCTCGTATGATTTTCGTTTGTTTCATCAGAATTCAGGTTTTGAAATTTTATAGGACAAGGGCTTTGTCAGCCAAATAACGATAGAATTATGTAAACCATGTGAAGTTAAGGTTGAATGAGACAGATATTTAAACTAACAACATTTTAATTCCTAGTTGAAGCAAGATGATTTATCAGTTAGTTACTACCACCCAATATTGAAAGTATCAAAATAATTACGGTTCACAAAAGTGTAGGTGGGCGGGCATCTGATTTCAGTTTTTGCTGACTTTGTGCTAGAACGAGCATCACATTTTATTATTGGTATTTATTTAGAATCAAATACCTACCAAACTTGGAAAAAAAAAAAAAAATGTTTCAAACAGCCATGACGGCTTTTGTGGTAGCCACAACAATGAAGTTTAAAATCGCCACAACAATGGGAAACCAACATTAACCTTCTGCAATTAGGAGTCTAATGAACACTTATAGAAATTGAAACTTGAATTAAATAGAGTTTTCACATCTTTATCCCAAAATGAATGCTAAACGAATCAATAAGATTGATTAAGAGTGATTCTCGGACCCATAACAATGAGAAGTATGAAACGTACATACCTGTTTTAAAAACGGCTAACTTCCTTTTTTGAGCCCCAACTGTATAGAAATGGCGGGAGCATGGTGTTTCCTCAAAGGGCAGGGTTACCAACGCTGAAAAAAAAACTTTAAATTGCCAAAAAAATGCCCTCATTTGAGAGAGCTACGATGATTTCCTTCAAACCCATGACAATGAGACGGAAGGTTTGGGACAAACTTTGAGCACTTGATTCGTACAGACTATCTAAAAGTTAGTCCCACTTGTAAGCGCACTAACATCCAGTAACTAATTCTAAAAAAATACTAGTGAAAATATTTCCGGTAAAACGTACTTAGAGCGGATAAAATTTCGGATTAAGTTCAAATTCTGACTCACAGACAGACCATGACAATGAGATAAGAGGTACATGTCGATCAATTACCGGCATGTAAAATGAAGAGTAGCCGAACTTTATGACGGGCATGAGTAGGTCTAGTTACCACATAAAATCTACAAAAATAATTTTTGGAAAAAGTTGAACAGAAAATTATATATCAATGAAGGACAGCGATTGTCCCGTAAAATAGGAATCACCCTTATATCTTTATTATATTGATAAGTTCTTCCCTAGTCATTGAGACCATATCTTAAGTTTTTTTCTCTTGAGATAAGATTGAGGGCTCAAGCAACTCACTTATCAATGGTCTCCTTGGTAAATTGAACGGCAATAAATCGGATAGATTTTTGAGGTTTCATTGGCTACAATGGCAAGGATATCTAGTTGAAAGCAAGTAAAAAAATTGAAAGGTGAAAATACGTTAAAATGTCTCAAAATTTTCCCAAATTGACGTCCAAGGGCTTGGTAGGTATTAACGAAAATCTTTGATAGAGGTAAAAATCCAGTAACGAGTGGTTATGCAAGGATTAATTGTTTTAGGCTGGAAGGAGTTATTCCGTTTTACTGATTGGGTCATTTCGTGGAAAGTGGCAGCTTCAGCTTCGAAAAAACAAGAAACTCACTTTCATGGAAAACAAATATTTTCCTTACTATTGTCTTCTTCAATATATTGGAAGTAAAATGCCGGAAAATCTCATCATAGAAATGATTCATTTTCAAGATACCACCATTTTGAAAATTTGAGGAAGGACAAGGAAAGTGACTAAAATCGTATGGTTTTGTAAAATTTTTATTAAAACTTCCGAATATTTAAAGAGAAAGCAAGATATCACAAATACCTTGTAGAAGAGGTCTATTTTCCACAAAACATGACTAGTGCTGTAGTAATTTATTCACTATGTGATCAAAATGTCCTCTCGGGTCTTTGGTGACATCATGTGCGTCCTGGATGAACACCAAAAGATAGATAGTTAGGTACTTGTAGGTTACAACGACCATTCTTTATCATATCATGCCAAACCGATCAAAAATTATGAAAAAAAAAAAATTAAAAAAAAAAAGGAAACAGTACTCCAGGGAAGTGAAAATTTCTAGGAAAATTCAAGCTATTGGCCTCATTTCCGTAACTATGTTGAGTTTCGTTTTTTTGTCTGATAATACTCCTGAAAAGGCACTAATTATTCTTATTCTATGTATTATGGTACTTTCCACAAGTTCAGGCCCTGCGACAGGGAAGTGACAGGCTATGATTAACCTACACACAGTTCCTTTACATCGGCACTGCACCACGTGAACTGAGGAAGCTCCTAAAAACCAAGGAGGTTATCACTGGGTTGGCGGGATCTTAGCATTGATGTCAACAGGAAAAAAATGTTCAAAATATTAGTTTTCCCGCCTTCACGCCAAGTTGAAAAATTTACAGGGAAGTGACCTGCGACCCAAGGGACAAGCCTGCGCTAGCCTCCCAACCCCCTAATTTAAGAAATAATTTCATTTAATTATTATAGTAGGATTGCTGCAAACCCTTGCAACACGATGTGCCCGCGAAATCCTGCACAATTTCAAATCCAATGCGAGAACAGACCTGAGAAGGTGTATAACTCAACCCAGGGACATGCCAGGGAAGTGAAAAATTGGGGTTTATAATTTTTTTAAGCTTTATAGCCATAGTTATTCACATTCTAGTTGATCCATCATGTTCTTCCAATACATATATACGATAGAATATTTCTAGAAGCATGAAGTTCATGTAAAATTTCCCACAACTTGCTCAGGACCGGAGTTTGTCACTTTCTGCAAAATGACTCATATCTACAGGAGCTGCTCAAGATAATGTAGTTGTTTAATTACTGTCTCACTTGTATCTAGGGGAAGAAAGACAGTAGTGCCACCCTGGAAGATGCGGAAACGGTGGAACTGATCACTGGAGACATTGTCCCCGATTTGAATGACGATTCTGTGACGACATTGGAAGCAGGGCAAATGCTTCAAATGGACGGAGGAAAACAGGTGATTTTTGTCTTTATTAGGAAATTGAAGTTATGGGATGCGTACAGCATAGCAAAATTAATGGTTAATTACGGTTCTGTCACTACACTAACTTGTGAAAATGGCATAGTAGTCTCACTTCGCAGTGGTTCCCTAGTGGATTAGTGGGTGGAATCCTTATTCTTTTTGTGAGCTCATGTTGTACGAAATTTGGAGTGGCAGAAAATGCCACTTGGAATTTTCAATAATTAGAAGAGGGAAACTTCTGTAATATCAACTAAGCACTCAAGAAATTTAGAATGTGAGCCGAGAAACCCGCTCTTCTTCAGACTCGTTCCGTTGATTTCTTGCATCCACTCTCCAAATTGCCAACTTACGGCTGCATTAACCTGTTGGTGTAGACTCCGTAATAATTAACTGAATTTCATCGGCAAAGCTTTACAATTTGTTGATAAAAATAAATAGCTCAACAACCCATGTGTTGTGTGCTTGAGCTGCTTGGTATGCAGCTAGTTTAGGTTGCTTTAAGACTTATTACAACAATTTTGCAGATACTACATGTGCCGAACCTTTTCTCTTTAAAGAACAAAGTTTAAATTGCCTAGCTAAGCTTTAATTTCTCTCGTCTGTCTCTCCTTTGGGCACCTATCAGTTAGTTTTCCTGGTCTATGGCAGATGCCGTCGTGTCTCTTCATACTCATCCCTGTCGTTTCAGCAATTTCCTGACAAGTACAGCAAATTTGTGTGTACGTAGAGGCATTTGCACAGGTGTGTTGTTTCTCTGAGCAGCAATATTATTCAACTTGGCCAAAAACTGTGTCAGAGTAGATGTCAATCACTCAAGTCTATTATACAATCGATACGTAACTTGTTTATTTCCAATGTTGAACATCAGGTGACGCTACAGACCGTGGAAGGAGAAGACGGTGCAAACACTCTCTGCATGGTAGACGAAAACGGGATGATAGTTCAGAAAGTGGAGCAGGCAGAGGACGGCACGCTATACGTCCAGATGCCAGACAGCTCCGACCCAACCAAGCAGATGCTCTCGGTCGCCGAAGACGGTAGTGTTCAGATGGTGGAAGTTCTTTGGGGTGACGATATGGTTCACGCGGACGAAACTGAAACTCACGGAATCGGTAATTTCTAGCCAAACGTGTCGTCGCTGGTGTCACCGAAATGTACAGGTCTTTTATAACTCTTCTAGCTGTTAGGTTTTTTTTCTTCGAATTCCGCCACTCTACTTGTCTCCTTTTGTCAATAACTCTTACATAACCTCAATCTTCGGTACAAATCTATTGATATTACTAGATTTGAGTTCCCACTGTCCTTAGTTTTACCAATATTCCCGTACTTCTGGATACAAAACTGGTACAGGGAAGAATTTCGTTTGTAAAATAGAAAATAATTCTGACCAAATTTATAGTTTTTGTTAAGGTTAGTATTTTTTAAAACTTGTACTCTGGTAGTTGGTGAAAAACAATCCTTCCTATAGACTTCTACTTTCTTCCAAACGATTACTTTCCTACATGAATATGCTTCGGAATAAAAATTCATTTAACTCTGCCATCTCACTTATTCAGAGGAAAATATTGTTACCCAAGAGGTTACGTGAAAGTGATAGGTAAACATTGATACTCAAGAATTTCTCACGTTCTTGTAGATTATGAAATTGTTGACTGCAGGAAATTTGTGAAATTATACTTTGGAAGTATGCTATTCAAATCAAATTTACTTACGATGTAATTAAATCAAGTAGTACTTATTTTCCCCCACGTTTTTTTTAAATTGAAAAAAAAAAAAAAAAAAAAAAAAAACAAGCATTTAAAGCCTTTAGCGTGTTTGTAAACCACAAAAAAATATTGTTTTACATGCTGTGGAATAAGAGATATCCATTTCAATATTCCACCTTGATGTTCACCCTGAGTTTGTAATTAGTAAATAGACAAGATTCACGGTCCCAGAAATGTGTAAATCCCCATTTTTTAAACTGACTTTCAACAATTCACCTGCCTGTAATTTTATGCGGTGCCGACTGAGGGTCTTTCTCCACTTGATTTCGCCATTCGTACCTACAATAATTTATTCCAGGGTAAATTAATTAGGTAATTATTTGTATTTATTTATTGGTACTTATAGTACAGGAATAATAAACATTGAAAAATATCAGATTTATTTATTGGTACTTATAGTACAGGAATAATAAACATTAAAAAATATCAAATTATGGTATAATGTCATACATTGTCCGTACTTTTAGGCTAGGCCTAGAGATCACTGATTATAACCTCCCTCTCACAGGCTCAAACCTGTCCTCTTTGTGGAAAATGGCGGTATCCTGTGAAGACCGAGTGAACTGAATAGTAATTCAAGTGTTGTAATCCAAGCGCAGCTGGTATGCGCTTGGTTGAACTTTCATTTTGCTAGATGAATCTGAATGTTTTTTGGGGTTAATGCACGTACAGACATTCACATCTGTATTGTGGAAGTTTAGCTGTGGGTTCGAGTGCGGTTTTCTAGGATTTTCTGAATGTTCAGATCCCAAACCACTCCCAACCATATATACACGTTCCTATTCACCTTTCACAGATTTTCAAATATATCTGAGAAAACTTGACTGCGCTTCTCTTCATGAGAAAGCTCTAACGAATGAGGTGGAACGACTTAACCAGTACTTTGCTTGTACTACAAACAATAGTTGTACTCATCGGGGTTGCTCAGTTCAGATATTTATATTCGTTAAAAGGAATAATATATTCGCAACTTCGAAATTTATAAATAGGAGTGGTATAGGAATAAGGGTATGAATATATTCGTATCCTTATTCATTCGGAAAAAGATTTGAGAATATATTTCCATCCACAAGAAAGATGAGAAACGGAATATGAATATGGACAGGAATAAAAATATATTCGTATTCTCAGCCAATTATTTCTGCACTCTCAGGGCTTGAGTGTTAACGCGATCCTACTCCACCCGTTTGAGCGTGATAACCGACAGTTGTAGTTATGAATATCGCAGAATACAGGGTGCAGAATATCAACAACCTATTTGTTTTGGGTGTGGCAATACCGCAGCTGTGGTAGATAGAAACGAACAAAATGGTCCGAGAATCACGTCCCGTCGATGTTCTGACACAAAGAACAATTAGTTTTATGGTATGCATACTAAATTCCTCGATGTTAATTACTGAAATTGTCGTCATTCATACTCAAATGAGTGGACTATGCTTATATTCAGCTCTCAGGCCCTGAAAATGAAGAAATAATTGCCTATATTCGCATTCTTTCTTGTCTTTCTTTTGAGTGACATTTTTTCTCAAGTCTTTTCCTTGATGAATAAAGAATAGGAATATTTTCCTATTCATAAATTTCGAAGTTGTTAATATATTCCCATTCATGAATATGAATATTCTTGTATCATCTCCCACATGAACCAGATTCTATGGCCACACTCTTACACTAACATTCGTACAATTTTACTGTTGAGTATTCCAAGATAAAGCGAGAAGAGGTTTACTAAGGATGGTTTTATCCTCACTAACTAAATAAAATTTCCATTCTTCATAGACAAATGCGTCTTTCCATCTCGTGATCAGCATTATTTGCCCGATATCCTCCCCGTACCTTATCATAATTTATTTCTTATCATAAGCCGACGTAATACATTTGATATCTATTATAATTTACAATTATTTAGTTGTGGAATAATGTTCAAAGAAAAACCTAAACAATGCAGCTTGTTTAAACTTACCTACCTACTTATTCCTTTCCTTTTCATTGTTGTACGATTAGGAACAGATATTCTGGAAAATCTGATTTGGAAAAAACAGCTCTCAGGAGCAAGGTGTGTATTTCAAATTCGTTAGTTCACAAACTAGTGTTCGTTTTCCTTTTTTTCCAGGTTGAATCCTTCTGCATCTTCACGATGATATTTGCTCAGTATTTTGTTATTTATTGTCTATTTCGGACGTTTTATAGGTGTCCATTGTGGGAAAATAGATTTATGTCGTTGCAGCACGTTGTTTTTGAGTACGGGAGTACGTGTAGAATAATTACGAAACATTATCCTCCCAGGTATCGTTTTCTATTGTCAACCAACCTGTCATTTTTGTATGTAAATTATAATGTTCGATCTCGTACTTCAAAGTTTCCATACGTGTATTTGATTCCTTCTTTTCTTGACATAGGTAAGTGCCCTCAGGAAAACGCACCAATAAACTGTAAATACTTCTCAAATTTGATTTATTCCCCTTTATCATTTTCGAAATAAGAGGGTATTATTCGGCTGATCTCGATAGCAGTTATTCCTGTAATTTGAACGAAACCATTTGAAGAGTGCAGGGGAAAAAATGGATAACTCAGATTTTTCATATTTCGAAAAAAAGGTAATTTTTCTGATAAGAACTGCTTTCTTATTTAAACTGCTGTGATTATTCAAAAATTATTTAGAAAGTGTGAAATTGATGAAGTTTGAGTGACTGTGAACAAAAAATTAAACTCCTAGAAAAAAGTCGCATTGACGGAAGGGGTGGTTGTTGACTTGAGCACAGGCGCATCTATTTCTATTTCTATTTTGTTAAATTAGTTCACGATTACGACAATGACCGTATTTTTCTTATGTATTTTTGGTTTATTATTCAATAATAAACCATGGTAATCGCTCTTGGAAAAAAAAAAAAAAAAAAAAAAAATGTCTAACCCCCCTGAAAGTTTCATGGTTTACGTTTCAAAGGGTGTGGAATCCAAATCTGCAATAGAAAGTTTTCAGTCCGTCCGCCGTACGCACGTTTTCTCCCGAACGGCTGGAGCAAAAAATCTGAAATTTTCAGGAAAAATCCATATTGGTCCGAAAACCTTCTTTAGCCAGCTCTCTCACTTAATGTAAAGTGCCCTTTGAGGGCTGTCAAAGTTTTGTAAAATCCCTAAAAACCTCAAAAAAAAAAAAAAAAAAAAAAACCAAGGCGTCCTAAATGTGGACTTTTTTTAAGAACTTTCCATGAGTAATCGAATGAGCCCCTCCCCAGGTCTGTGGCTCAAACCATTCCCGATGTATGGCATGATCTTATGCTGCCAACATCCGTCTTCGCATTGCTAAGTAAACTATTAGAAGATAAATAAACTAAGTAAAACATTCGATGTGGGACCCGTAGCGCAGGGGTTTCGTGCGGGACTCATAACCCCAGGTCCTCGGTTTCGTTCCCCGCGTTCAGCAGGAAAATTTTTGCCCCATATGAATTTCGTATACACACTTGGACACAAGAGAAACGCTGCAAATTCTTTCACTGGGGTTTATTATTCTATTTTAATCATTTGGCTTGCATTCAGTCATTAATAAAAGTAGTGAAAAACAATTTTTATGGTAAAAAAATTGAAAGGGCTGGCAATAATATGAAAAAAGTCTGGCAGGTTATCAATGAAGCAGTGTCAAGTAACAAGATTAAAAAATCTACGGAAATTGATGAAATAATCGTCGAAAATCAAAACGCTAAGGAACCAGTTGAAATAGCTAATGTATTAAATACCCACTTCGCCACTATAGGTAGCAGGGTTACTGGACAGGAAAAAATAAATTTAAAAAATGAAATTAAGATCATAGCAGAAGCATTTCTTACCATAACAGAAACAGAAATAAAAGAAGCTATAAATCAGGGGGTTCAAGTCCGGGTTTCGGTGGCATATCATCGAAACATTAAAAATTCAGTAAATTTGTTAGAAGCCTTTAGCTAACATCATCAATCTAAGTTGTGAAAAAGGCATATTTCCCGACATTTACAAAAAAGCAATAGTTGTTCCTTTATTTAAATCAGGGGTTTCAGACCCAAAGAATTATCGTCCAATTTCACTGCTATCAAATATAGCAAAAGTAATAGAAAAGGTCATAAAAAATTACATGACAAAATACCTAAATCAAATCAATTGTATTAACTGCAACCAATATGGGTTCCAATCAGGTAAAAGCACATTGGATGCTATATTACAACTAAACGAAAGAATTTTCCAAAATTTAGATACTGGTAGGAAAGTACTAGTGGTTTTCAAAGACTTTTCAAAAGCATTTGATACTGTATCGCACTTTAAATTAATAGAGACCCTAATAGAACAGGAAAAATTTCACGCAACAATGATAAAATGGGTACAAAGCTATTTAGACAGTAGAGTACAGCAAGTGAGAAATGGAGAGAAGCTTAGTAATTCTGCGACTTTGGTATGTGGTGTACTACAAGGAACGTTAATCAGTGTTTTACTATATCTGATATATGTAAATGAAATATTGAATTCGAAAATACACGGTGAATTGGTATCTTACGCTGACGACACGGCTCTAATATCTTCAGGAAACACTTGGGAAGAAGCCAAAAGATACGCACAGGAAGATCTTCAGAAATTAAATGTAAAATACGCCAGTAAAAATCTTAAACTAAACTATGAAAAAACTAAATTCATTGCCTTCTCTCTTAAAACAAAGGATATACCATATCGCGTAATAAAATGTCACATAAGCGAAAAATGTAACTCAAATCAATGTGCTTGTCCTACAATCGAACGATCGAGTAACATAAAATATCTGGGTGTCTATATGGACCAAAATCTTTCCTGGGAACCACAAACAGAAGCTGTAAACAAAAAACTTAGAAAGCTCATTTCAATATTCATAGAAATTAGAAATGTTCCGGACAAGAAAAATAAAATTATGTTATATAATGCATTAGCACAATCCCAGTTAAACTATGGAATCGTAGCCTGGGGCAATGCATATATGAATAAAATTGAAAAAATAGTAATTTCTCAAAAACTTCTGACAAAAATATTGTTTAGAAAACCATACAGATATCCCACTGAACAACTTTGCAACGAAACAAGAATATTAACTTTTAAAGAACTTCTAGACAAAACTACCCTTACAATTATATTCAAATACTTACTTCAAGGAAAATCCAGCAGAATGGTAATAACACTAGATCTAGGAATACAATACAAATAAAACTGCCAAGAAGACGTACCGAGAAAGGATTAAAATGCTATGACTACTCGGGTATTAAAACGTTCAACCAACTTAATTTTGATAATAAAGTGTGCCAACTTAATTTAGAGCAATTTAAACGAAAGATTTAAAAAATGTTTGTGAAATAAAAATTAATATTAATGTAAATTAATAGTTATAATAGTTGAATAAAACAAAAACTGATTATAATGCTGTCTATTACTAAGTTAGAGAACGAAGGTTAATTGTAGATAAGACTCTTAAATATAAAAATTTGTTCAAATGCCTAATAGATGAGATATATTTGTATTTGGTAAAATGTAGCTCTGGACGCTCCTCCCTCTACACAAGACTCTTGTCTTACAGAGGGTGTAGCATTTTGGCAATGCTTTACTTTGTGATTGATGTTTTTGCTTACAATTTTACATTAAAATTTATTTTAGTTATGTGAAAGATATGAAAGTTGTAAGCTTCTTACAATAAATAAATGCAAATTTAAAAAAAAAAAAATTCATGATTTGAATTTCTACTAAGCTTTGGAGTGTGCGTGTTTCACCGGTGATAGAGCGATTATTGAATTTCAGGAGATATGCATAGAGCACGTAAATCGGTTCTCAAACAAAATACCTGTTTGGATTGATCAGTTGATCATATTTGTGTGCCTCCTGAAATTCAATAATCGGTCTATCACCTACGAAACACGCACACTCAAAAGCTTAGTAGAAATTCAAATCATAATGCAAGCCAAATGAATAATAAACCCCAGTGAAAGAATTTGCAGCGTTTTTAGTAAACTGCTCGTTAACATACGGGAAGTACCTACTTTGGTGGTTTTAAGAAAAATGTGGCCCTAGGGCGCCGTGGAGAGGAGGCCTCCTTGAAGTTGACGAACTACGAAAAATCGAGAAGCGAAACGGCCTCCAATAAATTTATGAAACGTTTTCACAGGGTGACAAGAGTAGAATAGGAGTCAGGAGCCATACTGAGAAATGGGAACCATAATGATAAGACATCCTCCTCCCCGTTCCCTTTCTAAGTTGGAAGCGCCAAAAGTTCTTTTTCACGGGCCCTTCCTCCTCCTGTTTAGCGGTTCGAGGTGCCTCGCCCGGTAGAGAAGAAAACGGGTAGAAATATTCGGTGATTTATAACGCGGAATGTTTGCGGCGATAAGGAGGAAGGAAAAGGCATTTGTCTTCCTTTAAAAAGGGGAGGATTGATGGCTGAAGTGCGGCTAACAACCATCTCGAAAAGGCAAACCTGATCCTTTACCGTCATAGATATCTAGGTAAGTAGGCGCCTATTACCTTTCGGCAATTTTTTTATGATAATGAAGCTATTGTAGTGACACGAAAATCATTAATAGTGAAAAATTCGAAAGGAAACCATTTAACTTGATTAGATTGTATCAAGACTACAGTTAACTAGCAATCGAGGGTCGTGACGTCAACAAAATGGGATCTATCAATACATGGAAATACATATTGATTCTTTGGATTTTATCTTGAATGATCATGACCTAACGTTTCGAAAGGTATAATCATTCATTTATGAACAATCAAGTTTATGAAATGACTTCAAGTTAAACTCCATTTCCCTAAAACGTGCTGAAAGCTATCGAATTTCAGGAAAAGTTGCAAATTTAATGTTGCTTTCTGTTGATAATTCAGGTGAAAAAAAAAAAAAAAAATGTACACTTTATGTGAAGATTTATGTAAATGTCATGATATCGATAGCTCAGGCAACAACCCCCTTGCCCATTTGTCAAATTTTTGGGGTGCCAACTGTTCTCGTTGACGGGTCCGGGAAATTTTGAAAAATACAAGCTAAAAATCCTGTTTTCAAGCTACCTGATGCATATTAAACTTTTACTAGTTAACTAGTTTAATGGTCTTGGCTAGGCCATTAAAAAGAAATAGGTGATAACACAGGGTGTTTTTTTGTCGGGAAGATTTATATAATTGCGATGTAAAAATCAAATACATTTGCATCTAGCAATTTGAAAAGTCGATAAAGGTCACTCCAAGGCTGGGTAGATGTTTCCCATCTCCGACGTGCTTGTAAGAGTGGAGCAAGTTTTGCTGCTCGATCTGCCTTTTCGTTGTCTACCAAACTGTTGTGACCTCTGACCGAGTAGAATATTATTCATGTGCCCCTTTGCCGCAATTCCGATGCTCGTTGGAGAATTTCGCCTTCGATTGAGTTTATGTTCATTTATGAACAATCAAGTTTATGAAATGACTTCAAGTTAAACTCCATTTCCCTAAAACGTGCTGAAAGCTATCGAATTTCAGGAAAACTTGCAAATTTAATCGGCTTTCCATGATCAACGTGATGTTTTCATGAGAAAATCCCACCTCATGGTAAAAAAAAAAAAAAAAAGTTAGCCACTTTATGTAAGCAAAGTTTTATGTAAATGTCATAATATATCGATAACTCAGGCAAGAACCCCCTTGCCGCACATGGGCGGATTCAGGTCAAACTTTTTGGGGGTGCCAGTGCCCAGAGGTCTGGAATACCCCACAGACAGCGGGGGGGGGGTCCGGGAAATGTTTGAAAAATACAAGCTAAAAAACGTGTTTTCAAGCTATCTGATGCATATTAAACTTTTACTAGTTGATTATTATTTCATAAACACTTTTCAAGAAATAGCTTTTTTAATCAACCAAATGAATTAAACAATATGTGTTACTATCAACATCAATCTAACCTGCGTCTCGTCTGTACAGTACAGACACCAACACAGCGTTCCAACGGTCCAAAACCCGCGGTCCCGTTCACGGTTTACTTTTTACAAGATATGGAAAATTCAGAATATACAAACGTTGCAAAATCTAGTCCTCAAAATAGAAAAGTATAGTTATAGCTGCTACATATTCATAAATACATATTAACCTGTCTTGTAAACAACCCAACAGATAGCTGACAGCAGACTCACTAACTACGCAATTGTAGCGAGTATGATTTTTTTTAAACTGAAAACTTTTCCTGCATATAGTAATGAACGAAGCAACTCTTGTACTTCATTTTTGGTTGATTTCTGCCTTTATCTTCTTTGAGCTTAGCGTCTAGCGTCATACCCGGATACTTGGCTGTATTACCGTACAGTGCCATTATTCAAAACATAGTAACATGATAGATAGTTTTTCTTAGTTTCATTAAAAAATAATTGTGTTATTAAAAATTCTGCAAATTATTACGCACAGGTACAATACCAGGTATTTCTGTATTAGATAGCCCGCCAAAGCAGATTACCGTCCTACCAGAACTGGACTGTTCATCCAGAGATAATTCTTCGCACACATCTCCTATAGAACAAACACTTATAGAAATCCAACTGAAATTCAACAAGATGAAATAAAATTACAGGCAATAAGAATCTTTGTTCTTCTCAATTGAATTGAAGCTTGGGGGATGGCGTTACGGACAGTATAATTGTATAACATCAACCTCGCCATTTGGTCTAACGCCCGTCACGTTTCTTATCGGCTACCCGTTAAAGAATTTCAATTCTGCAGCCCGACCATCTACCTGATTTCACAGCAACCTGGGTGGTCTCATTTGATTCACGAAACTAATTTCTATGTTAATCATACAAAAAACTACCCTCTTACATTAAACATTTTTGTGATTCAGATTTTTTTTTATAGTTTATTCTTAATGGTTGAATATTATTAATTATTTTTAATTTAATATGATTCTTTAGGGTTGATTGATCGAAATGCCGAGATCGCTGCCACACCTCAGATCAATGTTAGATTTTTGAGCCACATTTCGTAAATTGAGGTCCTGTAGTTTCGGAAAAAAGATTCGGACGGACGGTTTTTTTAAATTTGATTTTTGAAATCTGGTTATTGTAGGACGTAAACCAACAACTTTTGAGGGAGGGATAACAATTTGGTTTTCATGATCGATTACAAAGGTTTATTATTGAAAATAATAAAATAAAAGGACAAATTATTTGAAGTCACTTTTCTTGTCGGGTATGTTCCAAAATATAGTCGAGTAAAAATACCTATCTAACGAAAGTCGAGAAAAACCGGTCATTTTTCATCTTTTAATACTGAGAAATGGTTGCATTATAGGAATCAGTAAAACTACTCCTAAATAACGTCAAGTGAATATTGTTGAATAAAACCTGCGAGGACAGCAGCTCCTTCTGACGATCGTCGCTACTAAACCGCAACACATACAGGTCGTGAAGGTGAGGTCGGTCTGCGCCTGGTTGTCTTTGAGCCGTCACAGTGATTGTGGACAACAGAACTATGTGACGACAGAAACAGAGCATCATCTTGGGCATTTACTCCGTTACTCTGTGATAATGTTATTGGGTGAAATTGGATGAGGATCGGCTCTATGTGACAGGCGATATTTATACGTAGTTTATTAACCGCTATCGTTATTGTTGTTGAATATAGCGATGAGGTCCTGCTCCTTCGTCTTAATTTAATCAGTTAGTGAGGTTCTCACGAAATCATTGGCGATTCAACCTAGGTCTTACGGAGATGGCCAAGGTTTGCCCAAACGCGATGCCAAGATTTGTCAGGATTTACCTTGGAATATGATTTCTAGACTTAATCGAACAACCAGAAAACACTAACAAAAGTTAACAAATTCGCAAGCCAAAAAAAAAAAAACAAGTATAAAAACCTCTGCCAAGTGGGTGTGGCACATAGCTTCCTCGTATCTATAACATGACTGTATAGATCATTGAAAATTATTATTGACTAAAGAACTTCGTTCAATTAGGCGAAGTAAATGTTGAATTAGGGTAAATTTATTGTTATGCAGGAGCGTAACTTGAGAAAATAAAGGTAGGCATGTTCAACTATTGAACAAACTATAAAGTATACCTAATAAGTCCGAACAATCCCTGAAAATTTCATCGAGATTGGTCAAGAACTCCCGGAGTTATGCGCGTAACAAAGATTTCACGTTTGCGCATGCGCAGAGGCTACCATTGATCCGGGGGTCAGTAACAAAGATTTCATGCGCAGAGGCTACCATTTCGCCGGGGGTCATGAAACCTATAGGGGACCCCTAACCCGCACAATCCCTGAAAATTTCATTGAAATTGGTCAAGAACTCCCGGAGTTATGCGCGTAACAAGGATTTCACGTTTGCGCATGCGCAGAGGCTATTATGGATCCGGGGGTCATGAAACCTATAGGGGACCATCTACACCCCAACCCGCACAATCCCTGAAAATTTCATCAAAATTGGTCGAGAACTCTCGGAGTTATGCGCGTAACAAGGGTTTCACGTTTGCGCATGCGCAGAGGCTATTATTAATCCGGAGATCATAAAACTCATAGGGGACCATCTACACATCAAACCAAACAATCCCTGAAAATTTCATCGAAATTGGTCAAGAACCCCTGGAGTTATGAGCGTAACAAGGATTTCACGTTTGCGCATGCGCAGAGGCTACTATTGATCCGGGGGTCATGAAACCTATAGGGGACCATCTACACCCCAACCCGCACAATCCCTGAAAATTTCATCAAAATCGGACAATAACTTCGTGTAGTTTTGCCCGTAACAAGGATTTGCTGACAGACAGACGGACAGACAGACAGACAGACAGACGGACAGACAGACACGGAACCAAAATTGTTCAGAAAGGTCTAAAACGCAAAATGCGAGTGGAATTTTTGATTTTGGAGACAAAAAAATTTTCACATTCCGAAAGTGAAAACAATGCTTCCGCTACTTTAGTAGACTCGGAAGCAATTATTTATTTGAATCTACATCCAGCGGTTGCTAAGGACATGCAATTTTCTCACTATACGGGCCAAGTGATTATTCAACGTCTGTCAGAGGAATTTATATTTATTATGTGGTTTTCCGCAGCAAAAATGTCTCTCAGTAAAAACTTTTCGAAATGTTCAACATTTTTCTTTTAAATTTTACTAGAAGAAGCGCCTTGGTTAGCAAAATGGACGTTGAGGCTTACACATTACAAAACTAAATTAATTTTTGCAAACATGAACTTGATTGTATGAAAAACATAAATCAGTGATTTGTTTTAGTGAAAAAAACAAGTTTAGCTTCCAAGAAAAGCTTCAGCATTCAGTCGTGGTAAGTAAGCACAAAAATTAGTCGATTTGAACTTGTGATAGGTCAAACTCTTCGACGAAATTACAAGGAGCGTAAAGGTTTTTGGTCCGGGTCTCCAAACTACGGCCCGCGGAAGGATTTGGTCCGGCCCGCCGCCGCGGAAAAAATGGATGGATGGAAAAAATTAAGCTACCGCCAGAACGTGATGACTTCAAGGGAATCAAGAGTTTTTCCAGACAAATGATAACAATTTTTGGTTCAACGTAAGTTTGCGAACAAACCTTTTAAAAAAATGATTGATGTCAAATCCAAACATCGAGCGATGCTTTCAGAAGAACACTTGACAAATTTGCTTATGATTGGAACAACAAACTTTGATCCTAAGTGGAAAGACATTGTTAGCAAAAAACAATTACACACATAACATTAGATTGGTTTTCCAAAAATAATACCACTATAAACCAAGTTTTGGTTCCTATATTAGGCCTAATTTTGAATTTGTCGAATTCGTCTAGGAAAGCTTAAAAACCCTGTTTTAAAGTGCGACTTTCAAAATTTTCCATTCCAGGAGATTCAATTGTTAAGATATTTTTTATTGAACAATGAAAAAGTAATTATGGAATTTAAAAAACTAAAATCAGTAAAAACTAGTTTTTTGTCCCTATATTAGGCCTGATTTTGAATTTGTCAAACTCGTCTAGGAGAGCTTAAAAACACTGATTTCAAGTACCTGACTTTCCAAATTTTCCATTCCTGCAAATTCAATTGCTAATATTGTATATTGAACAACGAAAAAGTAATTATGGAATTTAAACAAAAATCATCAAAAAACATATTTCAAAACAATATTAGGCCCAGTTTTTAATCTGCCAAACTCTTCTATGAGTGCTTAAAACACCGTTTTCAAGTGTTTAATTTTCAAAACTCTGTCCCTGGACCCCCCTTCTGCTGGGGGACTTGCCCCCCAGACCCCTCTGTTGCCCCCCCCCCCCCCCATTTCAACATCATGATGCGGCCCTTGGGGTAAATAGTTTGGAAACCCCTGGTCTAAGGAATCACTATGTTTCGATAGTCTCTCGTGAAAGAGTTCAATCTCCTTTCGTCATATTCAACGACCGAAATAAACACACCGGGTGTTGTTCCCCGTATCCGCTTCTGTGTTGATAAGAACTTTGGGTGAGTATTTTCCCGCGTCACGATGAAATATAAAATAGATTGCAAATACGAAACAAACAGTTGCATTTCTTCGACGAAACGATGGCCAAAGCATTTGCCCTAAATACTACCGTTTTCTTGACGAAAGGATGAGATTTCGAGGGTCGTTTGACGAAACGATTTACTCTCGATAGCTAGCTCTTAACTGAAAAATACTGTATTTTGTTGTGATTAATAGAATGCACAGGTAGGTACCGATAGGATGGGACCCACGAGCCTTCATTGTACATCTTACCATGAAGGAATCAGTCGTAGTTCGTCATGATGTGCGCCAGATAAAGGCGGAAATTTCAGGGATGTATGAACATTAACTAACGTTTTAAACTTTTCCGTCATTCTAAAAGATTTATGTAAAAAACGTTGCAAATTCTTTCACGGGGGATGAGAATTTCTACTAAGCTTTGGAGTGTTCGTGTTTCACAGGTGATAGAGCGATTATTGAATTTCAGGAGGCACACAAATATGTTCAACTGATCAATCCAAATAGGTTTGGTCGAGAACAGATTTACGTGCTCTATGCATATCTCCTGAAATTCAATAATCGCTCTATCACCTGTGAAAAATGCACACTCCGAAGCTTAGAATAAATTCAAATCATGAACGCAAGCCAATTGAATAATAAACCCCAGTGGAAGAATTTGCAGCGTTTTTTATGGTTATCAAAATGCTTCAACCCGTGTACAAAGCCTTTTAGGAGTTCACTCCAGTATCCACATTACTACATCACTAGGTTTCTGATATCAACACAAAAACAATAATAAACCAAAATAACGCGAATGTTGGCACCATAAATCGGGCCATAGATCGAGAATGGTTTGACCTACAGACCTGGGTAAGGGTTCATTCGATTCCTCGTGAAGTGTTCTTCAAAAAGAGTACAAATTTAGGCCGCCTTGACTTTTTTTGAGGTTTTTAGGGATTTTACAAAACTTTGGCAACCCTTAAAGGGCACTTTAAATTAAGTGAGAAAGCTGGCTCAAGAATTGGGGCGTCGCCGGACCAACATGGATTTTTCCTGAAAATTTGAGCTTTTTTGCTTCAGCCGTTTGGGAGAAATCGTGCGTGCGTACGGCGGACGGACTTTTTTATTGCAGATTCGGATTCTACACCCTTTGAAACGTAAACCATGAAATTTTCAGGGGGTGTTAAATTTTTTTTTTCAAGAGCGATTACAATGGTTTATTATTGAATAATCAATCAAATCAATTCTAAGTGGGGTTGACTTGATTGGGAACACTGTACGAAGTATTAAGTGCTCTATCTGAAACTTGCACACTCTCTGGGCATCACTTGTGATTCCCGAGCTTTGAAGTGGGCGTAGCATGAATAATCAAACAATCCTAAACTTTTGACTTCACCACACTACCAATAAGTGATGGGATATGTGGCCCACCGAGCAAGGCAGCCTTTGATATTCTCGACCGTAGACATTGATATGTAACCTCCAAAGAGGGTTAGACGAGGAAAGGTCCAGCGACATGAAGACATTGGCGGAACAGAAGGGCGTACTGCACAACTGTACATTCCTCTTCGTCCCACCGCCTTCTCAACAGCCACTTCGAATGTATCACCAGAGGCGGTGGAATTCCTCCCAGACCCACTAGTAGGTTTCTGAGTTATTCCTTTGAGCTTACAGAGAGAAAGCCTGCGATTGTGCCTCCATTGATGCCGTCATGTATGCGGTTGCATTGAAACAGAGTCAAAACATCACGGGCCTGGCAGCAAACTACATTCCTCACACGTAGGTGTTCTATTTTCATTGATGGTTTTTCTCGTACAACGGAAGATTTCAATTTCGATCTTAGCTACTTTTTTCCCTTCCCGTTCCATTTAGTGTTTCGTCTACCTAGAATCATTAGATACCATTGCACTCTTTGGTGGAGCTATTTCTTCAATACGGTTTGACTCAACAATCAGACACTGATTAATAGGACATAAGTATAATTTGGGACCCTGATAGTAATCAGGTCTGATCTTCAATTATTCCAATTTCTTTGATTGTCCACATGAGAGATTACATTGGTTTCCAAATTTGTACATTTCGTATCCATCCATTTAACTACCAACTGAATTTCAGTATAAGAGTAATAAACAAGTACATGAATGAAAAAGAAACTCAGGAAAACGCTGCAAATTCGTTCACTGGGGTTTATTATTCAATTGGCTTGCGTTCATGATTTGAATTTCTACTAAGCTTTGGAGTGTGCGTGTTTCACAAGTGACAGAGCGATTGTTGAATTTCAGGAGACACACAAAATTTTTCATATTTAATATGATCAACTGATCAATCCAAAATACCTATTATTTTGGTTGAGAACAGATTTACAGCGTTTTTTATGGTTATCAGAATGTTTCAACCCGTGTATCGGCTACAAAGCCTTTTAGGAGTTCACTCCAGTATTCACATTACTACATCACTAGGTTACTGATAGCAACACAAAAACAATAATAAACCAAAATAACGCGAATGTTGGCACCATAAATCGGGCCATAGATCGGGAATGGTTTGACCTACGGACCTGGGGAGGGGCTCATTCGATTCCTCGTGGAGTGTTCTTCAAAAACAGTACAAATTTATGCCGCCTTGACTTTTTTTGAGGTTTTTAGGGATTTTACAAAACTTTGAAAACCCTTAAAGGGCACTTTAAATTAAGTGAGAGAGCTGGCTCAAGAATTGAGGCGTTATCGGACCAACATGGATTTTTCCTGAAAATTTCAGCTTTTCTGCTTCATCGGTTTGGGAGAAATCGTGCGTACGGCGGACGGACGGAAAAATTTTTATTTCAGATTCGGATTCTACACCCTTTGAAACGTAAACCATGAAATTTCCAGGGGGGTTAAAATTTTTTTTTTCAAGAGCGATTATAATGGTTTATTATTGAATAATAAACCAATACGAATTTGTTATTTAATAAATGCAACTTATTAATAAAACTGAATACTGTTCACGTTTCATTGATCGTTACAATAATTTTTAATGTTTTTTTACATTTTCCAATTCATTTACAATAAAATCTTAATGCTGTGCAATTAGACCTACGATCGGTGATCTTAAATCAGTTAGTGTCGATACATATCGCGCGATGATTTTTACCAATTTGTGATGGATATGGTTTGTTGGCCCATCCCGAATTTAGAAGAGTCAGACGTTTTCAAGGGGTGGCGGAGTATTGTATCCGCATTCAGCTCATTGGAAGGGGCAACTATACCATTCCATCACCTAACAAACTGTTGGTTTATAATGTAAGGTTGATGATACGAGACAGTGGATATCCATGTTTTAATAAAATACGAATTTGTCAAGAAAGTTTACTAAGTGAGTCGATGTACTTGTGGGATTCAATGCGCAGGGCTATTCAAATTGTAAGGGAATTCAAAATCAGATTAGGGGGGAAATAGGGATGATCTTAGGATAGGTAGCGGGAGTGAAGCTTTTGAGAATAATTTATCAGAAGAGAATCATAGAATTCCCTATGAGAATTACCTTTGTCAGAAATGTCCAAAATTAGATGCCTCATGAATTCCACAAAATCGACAAATTGAGAACTTCAGTTAATGATGTAAGAGTAATTAGGCGCTCTCTACTAATTCACACGTTCCTGTGAATTTTTCCTTTCACCACCCTGCTTACCTTTCACTTTTAATCCACGCCCTTTCTAATGTATGACCCAATCAGAGGGCGCCTTTCTCTTTTGCCTGTATTAAACAAACATGCCCACTCACTTCTCTTCATTCTGTATTGTACTGATGACGGTGTAACAGCCGAAATCGGTTTACAAGACGGTTAGTGTATTTTTTGTGGAAATGGACTTTCTTGTCAAGTTTGTATTTTTGTTCAACTGTGGGTTTCACCGAGGGGTGGTCGCTTACCAAGATAGATACCACTAATACAATAATAGAAATAAGTCAACCTTAAAAAAAATGTATATTTTCCACCAACTAATAAACTTTTCTCTTTTTTTCAGGCAGACATCAAGAAGAACGTGCATCGAAGGACAACAACGGTGAGTGATATAACTGATTCTATTTTGCAACTAATATAGATATAGAAATGTACAATCAGATTAGCCAACCGTACTCATTTTTCGTATCCTTACAGTAATTCGAGTGTACATACGTAACTTTACGGAAAAATACAGTTCGCGTTAGGTAATGCTTTTTAGATTCCTTCATTAAGGCAACTTCTTGTAGAGCAAGAATAGGAATTACTTCTTATTATCACTATTATTGTGACTGTACTAATCGTATTTCGTATACTGCAAGTAATACCGGTTTTGCCAATCGCAAATGGTTCTTTTTAACGATGTACGAAGATGTACGGTAATTTTCGGACCTTCGGTACGGTATTTTTCGATCGAATATTGGTTCACTGTGTAAACACCGGTTCATTTGTACATTAGTCGTTCGCTTAATGTACATAATCCGTTCCTGAAGAATATCCGTACTGCGGACCTAATAATCCCATAAGAAATAATGGAAATAGCGATTAATCCGGTCTCTCATCCCCGTACCCACCCATTTCAATGTTTGTTCCACCATCCACCATCTATTTTACTCATTATTTCTTTACTTTTTTCAATTGAGAGGACATTAGGCACGTTCCCTTCTTTGGAAACTTTATTCGCCCCATTTTAATTTTAATTTTCGCAACTAAAAAAATAATAATCTACACACAACACTGGTAGTATTTGAGTAAAGAACTTTAATAACGAGTTTTAAGAGAGATAATAACGAAGATCACTTAAATATAAAGCGATTTATACAGGGTGTCCCACGAGTTGTTCCCCCCCCCCCCTCCTAAAATCGTCCACATTAGAGTAAACAAAAACCATATTTTTTTTAATCTTCATATTTTATTTCAAGGATCTCAAATATTAGATTTGCGCACCTCCGCGCAACTGCACAACCTCGCGCATCACGTGAATCTGCGTTACAAGAAACAAAGAAAATGTGATTCAAGTGATGCTATCCGTTTCTTGATGCGACTCAATTTTCGCGGAAAAATGACCGAAATTAGTTTATTTCGCGTGAAAAATCATCATTTATGCCGACTTTCAACTTTCAGATTAAGATGATTTTTCACTTGATCACTAAAGAAGGTTTCAATCTCCTATTTTTACATTTTTCAACCAGACCTCGAAAATAATCCCCGTAACAATCTGAAAACAGACGCCTGGAATTGAAAAAAAAAAAACGCTGCAAATTCTTTCACTGGGGTTTATTATTAAATTGACTTGCGTTCATGATTTGAATTTCTACTAAGCTTTGGAGTGTGGGTGTTTCACAGGTGATAGAGTGATTCATAAATTTCAGGAGGCACACAAATATGATCAACTGATCAATCCGAAAAGGTATTTTGGTTGAGAACAGATTTACGTGCTCTATGCATATCTCCTGAAATTCAATAATCGCTCTATCACGTGTGAAACACGCACACACCAAAGCTTAGTAGAAATTCAAATCATGAACCCAAGCCAATTGAATAATAAACCCCAGTGAAAGAATTTGCAGCGTCTCATGCGTATCAGAATGCTTCAACCCGTCTATCGGCTACAAAGCCTTTAAGGAGTATACACATTACTACATCACTAGGTTACTGATATCAAAAACAAAAACAATAATAAACCAAGATAACGAGAATGTTGGCACCATAAATCGGGTAATAGATCGGGAATGGATTGACCTACGGACCTGGGGAGGGGCTCATTCGATTCCTCGTGGACAGTTCTTCAAAAAGAGTCTACATTTAGGCCGCCTTGCCTTTTTTTGAGGTTTTTAGGGATTTTACAAAACTTTGACAACCCTTAAAGGGCACTTTAAATTAAGTGAGAGAGCTGGCTAAAGAATTGGGGTGTTGTCGGACCAATATTGATTTTTCCTAGAAATTTCAGATATTTTGCTCCAGCCGTTTGGGAGAAATCGTACGGCGTACGACGTACGGCGGACGGACGGAAAAACTTTTATTGCAGATTCGGATTCTACGTCCTTTGAAACGTAAACCATAAAATTTTCAGGATGCTTAGAATTTTTTTTTCCAGAGCGATTACAATGGTTTATTATTGAATAATAAACCAAAAATTGGGGTTCTCATTTAAAATAAGAAAGTTAGTGTCAATTGCGCATGGTAGCGCAGGAACCGCAAATATGATATGAGAGATTGAGAAAAATATGAAGATTGAAAAAAAAAATTTTGTCTTTTTAGGAGGAGGGGAGAACTGATGGGACACCCTGTATAAGGGCGCGAATGTTTTCGGCACAGTTACGAAACGATGGGTTTGCGGCAGTGTTAGTACGCATTCGCCGAAATCTGCTCAAAAACCCTCTTTCTTCCACGCGCAGAATTCAAAATTCGGAAAAATATGTTCGTTCTAACTTAGTACGTTCTCCGGAAAAACGTTCATTACGCGGACAAAATTTTCAAGGGCAAGACTGTACGTTAACCGAAATGTATGTAGTCCAGTGGTGTATAGATGTGAAATTTTCGGGAAGGACTGAGAATAAGGGAGGGTCCGGGTGACCACTGCCGGGAAATTTTTTCAAATCAAGTGTCTAAAATCACATGTTTAACTATTCTAGTAAAAAAAAAAAAAACTGATAGAAAAGTGTTTCTTTTCCGAGGGAAAGCATATTTTAGGCCTAAAAAATATGCAGTTAAACCGAAAAATACAATATTAATTTCTATTTTCCAAATTTCGGGGGGAGGGGGGGAGGCCCGGGCCCCCTCGCCCCCCCCCCCCTCTTATATACGCCCCTGATCTAGTCCGAATGTTAAACGGGGTATTACTATACTAAAGTACTGTAATTTTTGAGTAAAAGAAGTTTGGATAGATATCTACTGTAGATTCTGAGTAGTTTTGAGGTGTAAGCAGAATCAGAAATCCTTCCCTTACCTTCTTGCCGAATAACAACAAAACTCTCTATTCCTTAAAACCCGCCACTAAGTGTATTAAATCAGAAAATGAATAATTACGGCAATTATCTCGAAAGACCCCCCCGTCATCGATCATCTGAACCTCGCAGGACTTTGAAGTTCCCCCTTCCTTCTTTTACTCCTCAACGTAAACACTTCTCCCTTCCTTTAAAAAGCAAAATTGCGGATTTATTGCTTGTCTTCTGGTTCCTTATCAAAACAGGCTGATTAACTGGATGAAAGCTTTCGTAACTCACCTGCTCCGAGGCACTCTTCTATATTAAGTAGATCGTTTTTAATTAGTGGCAAACATAATTTTCTCCCGAAAAAACGTCTGTGGGTGGATATTTTAATTCAATGTCGATCAACAAGCAAGTTTTGTTTGTGAACGTAGTTGTCGCCAAAAGTTTAAAATTACTTTATCTCAATTAAAACTTTTGTGTTTGTCAATTCTTGTGAATGTTGAATTCTGACGGAAATGAACGTACCAATCCTCCTCCATACTACGGACCAAACCTGAAAAATATCAACGACAATCCCGTTAGTTGATCCTATTCAGAATTATAGTCTTTTGTCTTCAACTTTACCAGTAGAAATTTAAAATGAGGTTTCTAGCGGTACAATCGAAATATAATTGCGTTGAGTGGCACCACCCAGATCAGCGGTTTTTTATCTTTACTTATTTTATTTGACCGCCCGATCCGGGCACTCTGCCGAACCAAGCAAGCGCTTGCACCCATCGTCAGGAACTGCCTGGGACCCAAGCACCAACTGCCTGGTTATTACTGGTTAGGCATCGACATCCCAGTCTGTTGTGGTGACCTAACGTCGTCAACCCCAGCCAAAGCTGGAAGGTCCACCCTTCCCCACCACGTTTTGCCAAATGAGAGGAGAGACAATATTGATGATAATTGGAGAAAAGCGTTTTTTTTTTCTAGAAGCATTCATCAATTTTTGTTGTTCGCAAAAAGTGAAATAACTCTGAAACGAAGTCTCTAAAAGAAATTTTCAACGATGCATTTTCTCTTCCAAATTTAACGTAGAGTCGAAAACTAAAATAAAAAAGGGGGGTCAAGAGGTAACTTTAAGTTTCAATCGAAGATTTGAGGCGCTGAAACACCGGAAAATGAAAAACAGGGTCCACCACCTTCAAGCAGAGTGAAAATACCATAGAAAAGGTCCGGTTTAATTTTTTGATAGCTCGCACCGTATGGCTGCAATTTACTCTTAATTTTAATTACTAGTTAATTTAAACTTTACTTCATATAACTACTAGACACACCAATTGAGAATCGCTCAACCCATATCTGTGTGCATGGGTCGATGTCCGACGATCTGAGTGGTTTCATTCGATCCACTGAAACTGAAGGTATGCAAATAGTGGGATCACTTCTTTCCAAAGTATATGAGACGCTGAATATTTTAGGCTCTATTTCGTCCGATATGTGATTTTCGAGAGAATGGTTAACAACCAGCTCACACTAAGCTGTCCTGCCTGGAACATGGCACGGTATTGTTCAGTTATTGCGGGACAGTTGTTAGTTAATCAATTAATAAAGTTATTATTATTATTTTTGATTTATTTGGTTTTGTTTAGTGAAGCTCGCAATTCTTCATCTGTAAGAACCGTATACTTTGGTCTGGTTTATTCATCATTAAAATATGGTATTTTAGTGTGGGGAAGGGCCTGTAAATCTTTGATAGATCTTTTGTAAGTTGAGCACAATGTTGTCCTTAATATTGACCTCAA
>JAVIWC010006165.1:0-63572 GCA_031894815.1 Creontiades dilutus
AAATACGGCCTACCTACACAAACAGTTTGTGCATAAGTAGGTATGTACTCAATGATAGATAAGCGTTTAATTCTTCCCAACTTACCTTCCACTGGAGAGCAGAAGTACAGATAGAGAATCAGTCGTCAGAATCAAAAATACAGTCACAGACGGAAACAGTCAGAAAATAAAAAAAAATTAGGAAGTCAAGTTGTTTATTATGTGTTATGGTTGCTGTTGCCTCTTTTTTTGGTCTCGATGTCTGACGGAACCATGCGGGAAGGGGACGTTCAGGTTTTTGGTTCCAAATTAGTTCGGAAAGCGTTTGGACAAGTAGAACGAATACCGAAAGTTCTCGGTGGTTCTATCCCTCCCCCTGTAGGTTCTGGTTCTATCCCAAACTGGTTCGGAACCTCTTGTCAAATTGTCAAAACAAACCTTAAGATTCTTGGTAGAAGTTGAGAATAGGTGACCCCTTCCTGATAAAACCGTCGCCATATTGAAAAACCCGATGTCTCCTATCGATATAGGTCCACGCTTTCGATGTGTGTTCTGTCTAGTTTGCTGGTCTCAAAAACAAAAAAAATATCCTACATCAATCCTTCTAGTAAAGTATAGATCAGTTGGACAAATAGATCAGAATGTGTCAACACTTGTGTCTCTGCGTATTAAAACGTCTTGCGGCGTATTAAAAGGCGATATGGCGATATCAAGAGTCTTACTTTTGGGAATGAACCTGCTTTCCTTGCATGGAAAGCTGAAATCGAAAAACAGATTGTGAAACATAAAGCAGTTCTTGTTAATTTCATGAATATCAGAATGCTTCAACCAGTGTATTGGCTATAAACCCTTTTAGGAGTTCACTCCAGTATCCACATTCACTGCATCACTAGGATCAAAGTCGGATCGGCAATGTTCGGCTCCACTGGATTCTCTCCAGACTCTCCTGATCAAAAAATCGTCAAATCACAACCTTGTACTAGAAGAATCGGAATACGTGCGAAGTTATACAAATTGTTGAGGTTCAGGAAATCTTTAAAGTAAAATTTTGGGGGCATTCATTTTTATTGAATATTTGTACGAGAGTTGGTCTTACCTATACTGCAAAGGGTTTTATTTGCCTGAGAAATAACGGATACCTTCAAGGAAACCCATGCAAGGCATTTATAATCAAATGAAAGAATTTCACAACTATTCTTGAATGCACACATTTCCTCTTATACTTGGCTGCAATCTATAAAATTGGGATTTGCATTACATTACGCTCGATTTAAGAGTTTGGAAAAACCAAATGCACATATACAACCAAAGGCGTCAGCCATAATAATGGAAACAGCTTTAAAAAATGGGTTACATCATAGCGAATTGTACGTTTTAGACAATCAGAAGAAATTTTGAATCAAATATCGCAGTAAGTTGTTCAAGCATTTAGTGTTAACCATTCCAGCGCACATGAAGTACATAACAACCCTTCTGATTAGTTGAAAATACCAATACAAAAATACGAGGCGGTTGAGTGGGGATTTGAAAAATATTCGAAGTACAACCATGCACAGTGCTAATTATGCCGTAAAGTTGTGAAGCTTAGACGTTACACTTGAACAAAGCGTAGTTACTTAACCAGAATGGCTACAATTAAGGAATTTACTTTCAAAAGAGCATATATCTACTTTTGGAAACTATACGTTTTTTTGTGTTTTTCGAATCTTTGGGATGAGATCTATTGACCTGTACATCTTTTCATCCCTAACAGGTTTCTATCCCATTTGAAAGTGAGTGTAAACATTGGCTTTGCCACCTAAAGGGCATCTAGTCAATATTTTTGGGCAGTTCATTTACACCAAAGTGGAACATATCCTGCAACAAATGCCGCTGGACATTTTTTGAAAAAGGCATCTATCCATTCGTGAGGTTGCCTACGAATATTTGAATGTAGTTTTTCAGGCTACCGCTTGGGCACAGCTAGAGATGTGCGATCCAGTGACTTACAAATATTGGTGACTTCGGTTCCAGTGACAAGGAAATGTCGGTGACAACTATCGGTGACTGGCATATCGGTGATAGAGAGTGGAAATGAATGAAATGTGGCGCTGTCACCGTAAGTAGATATCCGATACGAGATTCAGTGACTGAGGCCAGAGCCGCCTAGCGGAGACGAAGCGAAACTGCGGTACCCGTTCCAATCCCACGCCTGCGCATAGTAGTACTTTGTGTTGGAATCCAGCGCAGTCACCGAAGTATCTGTCACTGCTTTTTCCAGTTCCTTGTCACCGATATATCGGTGACAAACCCATATCAGTGACTTTGTCACCGGTACAGAAATATAGAACATCTCTGGGCACAGCACTTCCTGAGTGTATTATCCATATTCTGTGTCTATCTTCCTCAAAAGGAGCGCGTACCGCAACCCTTGTGTACGGTTAGCGGGTGTGCACCATTGTTGTTGACGTCAACTATCCAGTTCATCGGTCAGTTCTATCGTTTTGTCCTGTCTATTCGATTGTTTCTGCTAGGTTTCTTTGATTTTCAGTATAAGATTTTTGCGATGGAGGGAACTTTTCGTTGAATTGTGGCTCGAGAAAGCAACCAACTACCTACAAAGAGCGGCGCGAAGCAGAGCGAGCCAAAAAAATACGCGGACACACATCATAATCTTGTGTTTGTGAAACGTAAAACAAAACCATGTGACCACAACTCGACGAAGTTCAGCTGGAAGGATATTTCCGAAAACCGGCGTTGTCTCTACGGAAAGGTTGGTAAAAATAGTCAAGATCTGTATCTTGCTCAAAGTATTTCACGGTATGACCCAGCGAGGCGTCGTGTTCATGATGCAAGAAAGATTAAAACTGTGAGCCTAATATTTCCATTAAATATTTCAAAATTACTTGTCTATGTATTTTTTGTCAGGTACAAGCCTGTTTTCCATCAAAAGGGAACTTATACAAATTTTACAACAAAAAGGGTTTCATCAAAAATTGAATTGGCCATAACTCTCTATAGAAACGATTACGAGAATCCAAACATCTGTTAATTTGATAAGTGGTCTAGGATCAAAATTATTTAGTAACCTAAAAAACCAATCATTTTTACAAATGCCGTAGAACGTTTTTTTTTTTCGATTTCCCGGAAAAAAAAACCCCAATGTGGATATATGCCTTTTTGAAAGTTAACTCCTAAATTTTTCTTTTAAATCGGTTGAAAATATAATTGTCATACAAGCTTAACTGACATTTCCATATGGTCCTTCTGAGCTGTTGAAAATCTTAATTCTTTCGGTAGGAACAAGAACAAAAATTATAACAGTTTTTAAAGATGCAGGGCGGAGAAGGGTTTCTCTTTAAACAAGTTGATACTTTTAAAAGTACTTTTTTAATGATTGTGCAATCTTCCACAATTCATATATGATTCATCGAGTGACTGAGGCGATAGGAGTGGTTATCCACTTGAAATACCTAAATTGGGCATTACTATGCAAAAATGTGGGTGCGCAATTCACAAAAATATGGTCCTTTCAAGAAAATAATGATCCGAATATCTCGTCTACATTTCAAAACTGAATAGGCTTCTTGATTTGGTCAATAATTCTTTACACGGCCGGGGTTTGTTTGCTTCGTTCAACTGTGGAAACAGTCTTGGATTTGACAGTTTCTGATTGTTAACCCACGAAGCCCTACGATTCGACAGTTATTGATTGTTAATCCACTTGTTCCTACGATTAGACACTCACTGATTGTTAATTACCTTTTCCCCTGAAATTTGACAGTCACTGATTGTTAATCGACTTTCCGCGACGAATATATTAGGTTCTTAACGTAGAAATGCATGACTTTTTACATTGAACAGATCCTCTGAATGAACCAACACGATCACATCATTAGGTAAGATGTAACCAAAAAGGAAGCGAACTCGTACTCCACGAAATTGTATTCAATCATTTAATAAATTCACAAAAATTTCATTCAACTAGGCAAGTGATTAATCAAACTAAACATTGGGATCCTTGAAAAGTTTTTGAGAGGTAAATCCGTTGCCACGTGAAAAGACGAACACAATAAATGAAACCTCTTCAAGAATTACTATTTCGTAATACTTGATGCTCAAAATGTGTATTACACAATATGTATAATTATGCAAATTAATCCCACAATATGTATAATATGGAGATTAAGCAACTTGATCCCAGATTTTTAGAACCCTATGACAGCAGGGCCTGTCATAAGGGCGTTCAAACTTGACAGTATTAATTAGCTATTTGTAATGTTCAGCGAATTCCTCTTTCACTCCTAGTAAACAATTTTGTTTAAAGGGTGAATTTTACATGAAACTGTTTACTCTTTCTAGTGTTGTGGTTAAAATCGAGACAAAAGTTGTTTTTAGGCACAAAAAATCAACTTTAGAGTTATTTAACAAATTGTTGAGATTTTGACCTTTTTTTTTTTAATTTGGTTTCTGGCTTAAAATGTTCCACTAAAAGCAAATTATGGGATATGAAAGACAGTCAAAAGTATCTTCAATAACAACGATTTTGACCGGAAAACCAACTTTTTAGGAAACTTGGGTTCAAACTTGACCGTACTAATTAGCTATTTGGAATGTTCAGTGAATTCCTCTTTCACTTCTAGTAAACAAATTGTTTAAAGAGTGAATTTTACATTGTTTACTTTTTCTGGTGTTGTGGTTAAAATCGAGATAAAAGTTGTTTTTAGGCACAAAAAATCAATTTTAGAGTTATTTAACAAATTGTTGAGATTTTGACCTCTTATTTTAAGATTTGGTTTCTGGCTTAAAATGATCCACTAAAAGCAAATTATGGGATATGAAAGACTCAAAAGTATCTTCAATAACAACGATTTGGACCGGAAAACCAACTTTTTAGGAAACTTGGGTTCAAACTTGACCGTACTAATTAGCTATTTGGAATGTTCAGTGAATTCCTCTTTCACTTCTAGTAAACAATTTGTTTAAAGAGTGAATTTTACATGAAATTGTTCAATTTTTCTGGCCTTGTGGTTAAAATCGAGATAAAAGTTGTTTTTAGGCACAAAAAATCAATTTTAAAGTTATTTAACAAATTTGTTGAGATTTTGACCTCATTTTTTTTTTTAAATTGGGTTTCTGGCTTAAAATGTTTCAATTGATACGTGTTACGCCCCCTAAAAGCAAATTATGGGATTTGAAAGACTAGGCAGTCAAAAGTATCTTCAATAACATCGATTTTCACTGGAAAACCAACTTTTTTGTTACCACTGCAAAGAGGTGAAATTTTCTTTTCAATCGGGAATTGAAAATTCAATTTTAATTTTCATGGTTTTTGAAGATAACGCTCCATTACTTCCTGAAAGAAAATTTAATAAAACGGCAATATTGAGAAGAACCGGTTTTCTGGTCAAGAAAGGGATTTTTGAAGGTACTTTTGACAGTACAGTCCAAATGAGTCCTCTTTGCAAAAATGTTGAAAAACAACTTGAAAAATGATTTTTTCAGAAGTATTATTCAGTATTATTTTTTTGAGTTCGTCTTTTCGCGTGGAATGCCCCACATACACCCACCCACCAGCCTTAAACAGCAACAGTCTAAAAATCATGTTTGAAAACGGTATTTTTTTAATCAACGCAGCTCATGGGGAATCACCAGATCAAACTAATTGATTCTGCAATCTGAAAAGTTGAGAAAAAATGTCTTTTATAATGATGTTTGGAAAGTGGTCATTTACAGCCTATGTTTCTATCGCCAAAGAATTTATGATTAATGATGATGGTTTTTGGAGAGAGCTCCGAATGACATAACCACTTAATTCAAACATTTCATGGCTTCTGCAATCTTGGTAGATTCAGAAGTAAAATTTTGATTGAAAATTATCACAGTTCACACAAAATTTCCTTTAGTTGGTAATTAGCTGAAGGTTCAATTCCACGAGTAAAATACGCCAGGAGATGTAAATTCTAACAAAGCAGCAAGGTAGATTTAGGACCCAAAACAAAAAATACGTGAGGGTTTAAATGAGTAGTTAATTATAGCCATTAAACACTACTGCAATGGAGGGGGAACCTGCACCTTAAAAAACAAATTTATCAAACAAAAAACAACAACATTGAAATTACTAGTAAAAAATGTCATGAAAACTCGAAATGATCCGTAGCATTTATCAAGCAATGGATCGACTAAGGTGATTTTTCCGTTCAAATAAATAGCAAGTAAAACCAGGAGAATCATCAAAGATGTGATATCAGAGGAGGAGGGGGGCCTTCTTACGTCGGTTTATAAATACAGCTATTCAACGAGGTTTCTCAGCATGAAGAACTGATAACTATACAATATAATAAGATAATATTATACTTTTGTAGTCAGAGATAAAAGTTTTAGAATTAAAAATAATCATCACTGCCGCGCGTAAAATAGGAGATATGGGGTAAGAGCGGAGTTTTTAGGTTGCTTTTGGGCGAGAATTTCTTCGAGTTGCTTTTTGGAAATGATACGCACGGTTTCGTCGTCGCACTCGAGCCAAACGGGGTCGGAGGTCTCGTCCGTGCGAAGGCGGACTCCGCAGCAGTCACCGCCTCGACAGGAAGAACTGTAAGATGAACAAGACAAGTTTTAGAGAGTGGAGAAAACAGCAACAGTACATGCAATTGATGGCGTATGGATGTGTGAATCTGCATTATTTATTCCATTGTTTCTATAAGAGGGACTAGTTTAATGGCCCTGCTACGCAGGTTAGAAAGAAATAGGTGAATAACACAATTTTTTTTTTCGTGATTTATTAATACATTTCATCTAGCAATTTTACATATCAATAAAGGTACACTCCAAGAGGGTAGGTTTACAGCCTTTATTATATAGCTCAATTAATTAGCACTGAGTTCGATTGCACTTTAAATTCACGCAGCACAACTAAATAGTTTCGCTTGACAAAAAAACCTTCGTTGTCCAAAACGTAGAGATCTCCGGGTTCACGTTTGTGGAGGCGATGTTCATGCTTCCTTGCGTATTTTGCAATAATTTCATAGACTGTCTCCATCCTCAAATCTCGATGAATATATCATCGTTTCGCATGTACCAAGGGGCTCCAACTATACTTCTCAGTATTTTATTCTGAAAAGGTTCTGATTTTCTTAAATTTGATTTCTTGGCACGCCCCAATCTGTATCCCATAGGTCCAAATAGGGCTTAAGGATCTGCTTATATATAAGCAGAGTTGTGAAGAGGGAGATGGGAATTCCTTCCCATTAGCCAATAAATCCTTCTGTACTTGATTTTAAGTTCTTCTTTCTTCTTTTCAATGTGTGAATTCCAAATTTGAAGTCAAGTCAAACCCAAGTATTTAACTGCTTCAGTATGCGGTATTTTATTCGAATTGATCTCAACATCCAAATTGGGACTTTTCGGTTAGTGAAGTTGGTGTGGGCTGATTTTGATTCGTTCAGCTTCATTCTCCACATCTTGGTCCATTTACAAACCTCGTAGTAGACGTCTGATGTTTGCGTGTTCAGCTTCATATATCATCTCCAACAGAGAGGATAGCCGTATCATCTGCAAAGGTGGCAACAGTTGTGCCTTCTTGTTGGGGTAAGTCCCGTGTGCAACAGGAGGTACAGTACTAAACATTCACAATGAGGCATAATAACAATATTCGAGTCAAAAAATCGTATTCCCAAATCCCCGAGGAGAGGACCACGTCGCTTGCCCTGGGAGACGCTTCCCCCCTCTTGGGCCCTCCTTCCTTCACTGGCGGGGTCGGGGGAGGGGGAGCATTGCCCTGGGAGATGGAAAAAAAGAATTCCACCCGCCTGGCGTTACCACCCCCTGAAACGTCGATATACTCTGATAAGCTCGTCTTTATATAGTGTGATATGGTGTTATTGGCATATACAGGGTGTACAGCGTATGATCCGAAAATCTTCCCACACGTATTCTACAACTAGTTTCCAACAAAAAGTGCCTCTTAGAGATTTTTTTTAGAGGCTTCGTTCTTGAGTTATTTCACTTTCAAGATTTTTTTCGTGTTTTCCAACTTACGTCATTAAAACAGCCGTAACTCCGGCGTTTTCAAAGTATTTGCAAATCTAAGTATGCCGTTGGAAAGAGCATAAAATTATCTATCGTCTCAGTCTTTAATAATCATTTTTTAAAAGGAAATAAGGGGTAAAAATGAGCCTGAAAAGTAAATTTTGTCAAATTTTGAAAAAAAAAAAATTCTTTTTTTAATGGCTCATTAGTCCCCCTTAATTTTAATGATACGTTTGAGCCTGTAAGCTTAAAAAATGCGCAAAAGTCTCAGCTTTCCAATGGTATATTTAATTTTTAGGTTTTAGAGGGAACTTTTGAGGAAATTGAGATTTTATGAAAAAAAAAACGTGTATTTTCAAGCACATTTGATGTGATCGAACGGGTGTGTGGATCTACCTTTGACCGTTAATCACATTATCATACTCAACATTTTGCTAGTGACGATGTTTCTATCAACGATAAGAAGAGGAAATCATAACAAACAACGGGATCAAACCTCACGATATCAGCAAGAACGGGAGACATTTAACAGTTGATTTACATCAATTCATTCCGCGGATGCTCTCACTCAAACTTGAATTTTTTAGGTAATGCCGTTGACATGATACATTCTACACCCAGAAAAAGAAAAAAAGTTTTAGTTATGTAGGTTTTATTCTCTTTTTGTGCTCAAAAATGTGCTTGAAAATACCCGTTTTTTTGCATAAAATCTCAATTTCCTCAAAAAAGTTCCCTCTAAAACCTAAAAATTAAATATACCATTGAAAAGCTGAGACTTTTGCGCATTTTTTAAGCTTACAGGCTCAAACGTATCATTAAACGTTTATTCTGTGTTCATAAATGGTACTTACTAAGCCTAACCAACTCCCTGGAAAAATCTGTAGATTCAACCAGAGCACCAGAGAGGCTAGTGCTTACCAAGGTGGCAGGTACACGAATGATCCCCTTGGGCGGACGGAAAAGTGGTGATGCTGGGATAACAAAGGGCGGAAGGAGCCCACCAGAAGGTTAGTTGAAGGAGTGTTGAACGGGGGGGAACTGTCGGGTCAGTTGCTAAGAACTGGATTGTACCCCTGTTAATCATTTAAATGATAAAAGCGATGCTATCAGAAATCAGTGAGATGATTCAACAGTTAGCAAACTGGTAGAAAAAGCACAGTGGGTATCCCAATCCCTTGAGAAAGCCCATAGGTAATGTGAGATTTGGGCACTGACAGTATGAAAACAGTAAAATATCTACTCAAAACAACCTAAAATTGAGGAGCTACATCAAATTTCAGAATCATAGTTTGCTACTAATGATTTTATGTACACGCTAGTTGTAGGAACACAGTTATTGCTCTAGACTGCAGAGCCGAGCAAGGCACTGGACAAGAGATGGGGTGTGGGGATCCCAACATTGTTGTTGTTAATTGAGCCTTGTCAGATGGTTCTTACCGATAATATTGTCCCCTGGGCTCCGTAAACGACTCATTCTTCGACGATCTAACGAACCATTTCTTCTTGTTCGACTTGTCATTGGTGGTAGATGAAGTTGAATTGGAAAGGGAGAGAGACGCAGTTTTCCGGCGCTCCCTGGTGCACGCTTCGTAGTCGGCTGAAGGGTCTCGCGCCTTCACGTAAGCGACGTAATGGCCGGACGCCATGGTGGCCCCAAGGTGCATGATAACGCTGTACAGGTTGTACTGGTGCTCGGGATTCACAGAGCCGGGGTTGGCGTTTTGCTTGGCTTGACATTCTTCGCAGAAACAGCCGAGCACCAACGGCGTAGGCATGTGCTCATTCACTTTGCTGACGACAGCTCTGCAACAAAAATACAATTGAAAAGCATATGTGCATCATTCTCTGGGAATAGGTGCAAACTGGTATTCATAAGATTTCTCATATTTTGGTTGAACTTGCTCAACTTTCGAAAATTTCCCATCATAGTAGCAACTGTCTAGCGGACTTCTGCTCGAACATTATTTTTCTTAATCATTATTTACTATATTAAATAAATGCATTACATCGAAATTCTCCCTACCTCACCATTTCACATGAGTACAGACGCTATTTTCGAAGTTTAACAGTTATTCACGAAATGATAGCATGCGTTTTGATATTCCTTGAAACCCTTTTAGCAATGATTTACTATATGATCATCTAAACAAAACAGCATACCCGTAGAAATATAAATGATTGTCTCCTCATTTATGTTTGTCACAAGAATTTGTTTCCCTCCCGTATGTGAATTCCAATTATGGTGCCAAAAGTTGTTGGGGCCCCAGGCTCTGTTTTGAAGTTTCCTTAAGTTGGTATTAGCTGCCATAATCCTATCTGAGAACACCTTCAGTTTAGTAAGACATACGGTTGATGAACATCTAGAAAACTGTGATTTGTTTGACATGAGTGTTCCCACAACCCTCACAACCGAATTATCCCAACAGGTTAAGTTGAAACTAACTTTTTTAAGGGTTGTGTAGTGTTAGTGATAACGTGCGAAAATTGGATTTCGTTGAATGAATCGAGTACTGTACAGTCAACAAAACATGTGCGAATATTACCACCCTCATTTCTCTCTACCACACATCAATCAGAAAAGTTAATTTCTTCACTAACCATTACTCTGTAAGTCAATAAAGAGGATAATAGATACAAATTTTATTAATCTATGTTTATGATAGTAATACACTCTCTATGATAGTACTGAAATGTTTAGTAGTATTGAGTTTTCTTAGAAAAATATTCTACTATTTTCGTTTGCCAGCTAAATAGTTTCATCTTCTAGTTCCTTGATCTCTTTATTTCTTTAATCAATAAATCTTCATGAGTTTACGAGGTTTCGTCTTAAACTACTTTGGATACCGTTAGTTACCAATTTTGTATTTTTCCTATTCATAAAAACACAGAAAATTTGATCCGTTTACTTGCCATAAATGACGGAGGTTTAGAAAGGACAAACAATAAAAACATCGACTTAGGTACCGCGAAATTTTGGCCCCAAAAAGAACCTTTTCCAGAGAAATGACCCATTTACATATAAACTACAAAGTGTAATTAAAAAAGATCCAAATTATTTCACAAAGAATTGCTATTTTTTGACCTTATTCTAAATTTTGTAATAATTTCGTGAATCATCAAATCTTACCCGTATCCAGAAGAGAACCTCTTGATTTGAAGCGTGAGGAGTTTCGGAAGCGTTTCGAATTTGACGCACCTCTTAGCTTCATTGTACCGTAAGCATTGTTCACACCAGTATTTGTTGCTGTCGTGGAGGAACTCTTCCGTAACCAGAGCACTTTGGTACAATTTATTGACGTTTAAAGGCTCGTCTGAAGGAAAACGAACACAAAATTGTTAATCATCAAAATTGCGTACACAAACTTCAGACATTTAACACACGAGTGGACGCTACTGTCACATTAGTGGACGCTAGCGGCACACAAAAAATTGCTTACGCGACTTTGGTTTTTTTTCCAGTTTTATTTGTCATGTTATTTTATACATAAATATTATGGGCATATAGCCTGGCCATATCTAAGAATCTGAAGAAGATGGCAAGAGGCCACCTTCTTGATTTCCTTTTTGTTGTGTAGCATGCACATTTCTGATCAACAGAATCTACTCCACCCTTCGTAGAGTTATAATGAAGGATTGTGACTGGTTTTCCAGTTTCTGGATCGACGTACCCATCATCGTACATCGTAGGTAGGAGAATGGCAATTTTTTGGGTTTTGGAACGTAGGAGACGATTGTCAGTCGCCTTGAAAACCAAATATTGGTGAGTACCGCATAGCGTCCACTAGTGAGTTAATCATTATCAAACCATTACCTTTTAAATCCGTGGTTATCGGCACACAGATATCACAGAAGGTCTCCTTCCGTTCAGTAATGTGTTCACATTCTAAACAGGTTGTCTTCAACAGTGAAACGCCTTCGAAATATTCACTAATGAAATTGTGCCCGATGCTGCTTTGGTCATCTTCGTACTCCATTCCATTGGTACAACAAACGCCGTTTTGAACAACAGATTCTAAAAGTAATAAAAATGGATCAGAATTCATTTTCATCACTAATTACAACACATGTATCAAATACAACTAATCATAAAGGAAGCTGTTTTAAAAGAAAAATTATATCTGAACGGTGTTTCTCGTGAAGTCACACACTATTGCTCTAAAAAATCGAACTCGTTTTTTTTTTTTTTTTTTTTTTTTTTAAGAGAGAGAAAACTTTTATTGATCATTATGTGGGGTGGAATGTTGGATTAGTTGGGGTTGTGAAAAGTATAAATTGATATGCCAAAAGCTCGAATTGGTATGCCGAAAGTTGAAATTGAGTCGCCAAAAGTTTAAATTGAGATGCCAAAAATATTAAAATTGATTTGTGCCAAAGGTTCAAATTACTTTGCCAAAATTTTCAATTTGATAATATGCCAAAAATTCAAATTGATTTTGCCAAACTAATCTGATTTTCTTTTTTTCCTAACTCTGTGTGTGTGTGTGTGTGATTTCATTCTTCTGGTAGCCAAATTGCTGCTTCGTCCTCCAGTCCAAGTCCTCGCACGTGTTTCCTCGGGCCCCTTAGCCTCATGGAAACTGCTCGATGAACTGAGTTTTCACTCGTGCCCACATCATCACCTGGGAGTAGGATTTCGACCACTTGTTGGAGAGGCATTAGGAAACGTTTTTGAGAAAGGCTTCATACTCTGGGGTGAAAGACCCTCTCAGGTCTTCAGCGACTCTGTCGTATTTTGTGTGTTTGGCTTGGGCTGCATGACGGGAGATGGTAGGCCAGTCCATGGAGGAGTAAGAGACTGCGTCAGCGTTTATAACGCGGGTTTCGAAAAACGCAGGTCTCTCACAGTCCCACACGCCATGGACCTTCATGTCCGCTACCAAGCCGGGGCTGCCGTTGGCACTGTCACGTAAAACTGGTTCTGTGACCACGCCTTCCATGTTTGCTCATTATTCTCGGTTTGTTTATAGTCAAATTAACCTTTTATTTTCGTTCTTTTTTGTCTTATTTTCTTGTTGGATTTAGCGAACTCTGCAGACGGTCCTAAGTGACCAGGTCATTTGCATGTTTCCTTGCAGTCAAAAGTTGTATTTATTTTCACCTGTTATAATAAAGCATGTTTTTCATTCATTCATACTGTTGAAATAAGCTCTAGGAGCAACCCTCAAAGTTCGATGAACTTACACCGAGAGACCTACAAACAGGTATACGTACCGTTGGGAACGTTTTTCTTTTCTTCCCCGTTGATTTTCGGACGTTGACGAACGATAGTCAGACTCTTGCGAACTTGCCGCGACCAAGAAGACGTCTTAGTGGTTGGCTGAACGGCCGGAGCGGTGGTTATTCGAGCCAGAGGCATCGAGACCACCAGCTGTTTCAACTGTTCGCAGGTCTCGCGGATGTTGTCCAGCAAACAGACCAAAAGCTCGTGAGCGTCGTGTTGCTGGTTTCCTTCGAAAATGGGGTTAACATCCCTGGAAATCAAGTACAGGATCATTACAATCAAATAAGTCAACACAACGTAGAACATAGAAAAGGAAAAGCAAGGACTGCAGATCAGGTATATAAGGATGTACTGGCTGTGGGGAAGGAATTCCCGCCTAAGGCCTCGTCCTACGTGAGCGGGAGTCCGGCGATTTCAACGTGCCGGCGATTTACAGCGGGAAACGCCACTAGTGTCCTATGTGCGGGCGATGCTGCAAATGGAGGAGAGCGCGTTTTAGTTAGGTTACCGTGCCAATCGAATACGATTTTTTTAACGATATTCCTCACTAATATGAGTGTTTTTTCGGAACTTTTTAATCAAAGACAATTTTTGTTGGCCTCATCCAGTCCAGCGTTGATCATCACATTTGTAATGGATAGGCAACGACTCACGAACTTCATTACTCAAGTAGAATTTGGCTAATTCCACCACCTCTACACAGAGCTTAGGGACAGTCGAGATCTGTTCAGATCCTACACAAGAAGAAGATTCGATTATTTGGTGTAGACGATAAAGAAATTCATTCTGGGGATTCTCATAACCTTCCTCAGCAGCTTCGACTCTTCATCCAATTTTTGTAATGAGGGTTTCTTTTATACCAAATGAGGGTCGTTTTCGTGTTCAATAATTAGCTGCGCCAACATTTCTCTGAGAAACCTCGCAAACACTATTGAAACAAGATAAATAAACAACTTGAGAAACACAACTTGACAAAGAACTGCAGACTGTAACACGCGCGTTTTTGCGAGAGTAGCGGGGAAAAATCAAAGTTGATTTGATTTTGAGCCGCGTGTAGCGTGTGTTTGTTAGCAATTTCCGCTAGAGCGTGTGCACGCAGGCCGCACAACTCAGTTGTCATGGTTTGATCGGAAAATCGTCCGCCCCTCGATAAACGCTCAACACGCCCGACCCGCCAGTATCGCCCGGCACCCGCTCACGTAGGATGCGGTGTAACACTCCACAACAAACTACTATTATATAAGCAGATTCTTCGAATCCTATGGAGTTCAACTATGGGGCTGTGCCAAAAAAACAAACTTGAAAAAAAATACAAACATTTCAAAATAAAATACTGAAAAGTATTGTAGGTGCCCCTTGGTACATGAGAAATGATGATATTCATAAGGACCTGAGGATAGAGACCGTCTATGAAACAGTTACTAAGTACGCGAGGAAGCACGAACAACGGCTCCACAAACACGAGAACCCGGAGATGCTTGACGTTTCGGACAATTCGGATCAACTTCGGCGCTTCAAGAGGAAAAAACCGTGTTTGACCTAGTTGTACAAAGTGCTATAAACTGATTTATTACAATATTATTACTATCTATACTATCTAAAGGGAAGGTTTTATTGAAAACCTAACCTACTGCTGTGTCTAGTATATTATGAAAAATATTGCTAGATGAAAATTGTATATAAATTTTTCAGTTGCAATAAAAGGGGCAAAAAAAAACAGGGTGCCCAACTTACTACGCTCTCTCAACTCATTTTCTCTAATTTTCGCTCGAAAAATTGGCAACAAACGACATTTTTCTCAATTTTCTATTGCACAATTCCAAAATGTCAAAATTGAGCTTAGTGGCACCGCGCAAGCTTGCGCAATCGATAACAAATTTGTTTTTTCAAATGGCAATCCTAATTTTGTATTGCAGATTTGGATTTTGTGCAACATTACACGAAAGTTTGACTCCAGGTCGATGTTTTTGGATGGGCGCAAGGCTTTCCCAGTAAGCAGGCAATGATGCAAAACCCTGGATTGCACAAAATTTGAGATGAAGATACCTCAAGTGTACCACATGATTCAGCACTGTTTTTCAATTAATCCGAAAACGTCGCTTTTTGAACAGGAAATGTACGATTTGTTTAAAAAAGTAATGAGTGAATCCAATAGTTGATTAAAATTAAAGTTTATATATTGTCAATTTACAGGAGACTCCATAACATCACGAAATATTGAGCCTTTCGATGACATTTGAAGCGATTAGTGATAAAATAATAAATTCTTCAGATAAGAGTTAATAGCGCAAAAAAAAGCACAATGATTCCTTTGGATCACATTATGTGATTGGGATATTATAATTCTTGGTATATAATCCAATATCTAATATGGTATAATATCTTACTGATTTATTATTTTATGATCAGAAGACTGGAAATTTTGAGAAAAGATATTTTAATTGTAAGTTGACAGTATTACAAACTTTCCTATTAGTTGGAGTTCAATTATTACTCTTTAGAAACGCTGCAAATTCTTTCACTGGGGTTTATTATTCAATTGGCTTGCGTTGATGATTTGAATTTCTACTAAGCTTGGAGTGTGCGTGTTTCACAGGTGATAGAGCGATTATCGAATTTCAGGAGATATGCATAGAGTACGTAAATCTGTTCTCAACCAAAATACCTATTTGGATAGGTCAGTTGATCATATTTGTGTGCCTCCTGATATTCAATAATTACTTATATCACTCTATCACTTGTGAAACACTCACACTCCAAGCTTAGTAGAAATTCAAATCATGAACGCAAGCCAATTGAATAATAAACCCCAGTGAAAGAATTTGCAGCGTTTTTTATGGTTATCAAGAATACTTCAACCCGTGTATCGGCTATAAACCCTTTTAGGAGTTCACTCCAGAATCCACGTTCACTACATCACTAGGTTACTGCAATCAAAACAAAAACAATAATGAACCAAAATAACGCAAATGTTGGCACCATGAATCGGACCATACATCGGGAATTAGAATATATTGAATAATAAACCAAAAATCAATGATTTCCTCCTCAAAAAGAGGCGTTTTTTACAGTAAATCACTTCTCTGGTTATTAGATCAGCTAGATTTGAGTTCTGGACCACTGTGAGACGACAGGATGACATCCTTTCACGTGAACTACCTTAATATTCGAACAACAACCTTTAGTAGATGTTTCTTGTTTCGAAACAAACCTGATATACCAACAGTGGTGGAAGATACAAGAAAATTATGAATACTTAATCACCTACCGTAATGAATGAAGGAAAACGTGAGGATGGTAAGGTTCCATATGGTCTTTCACTTCTTCAGTGTGCAAGGCTTCATACAGCTGATGAAGTTTATCAGTTGCTATTTGCATCTTGACATTGTTGACGTCTCCCCCACCCAAAGAGGGAAGGTCTTTGCTGCTCCAACTTTTCCCTCCACGGCCAAGAGAAGAACACTGAAAATGCACACGATTCAATTAAAAATAACACCCTGCATTACTATATCAAGCTGATCTCTAAAGATGAAGGCTGGTTAGTTCATGACAAACCTTGAAAGTATTACGTCCACTGTAGTCTCGAAGATCTAGGGCCAGATGATGAAGATTGTGGAGAAACGAAGGAGCGAATCGCAGAGTATAAAGAACGCTGTTCAAAAAACAGGTGTTCCCGAGGTTTGACAAAGTGGTAATAGGACTTTCCAAGTCGTCGTGACCACATCTGACCGCAGCACCCCCCACGGCATCGACACCACCAACAACCATCATTCCTGAAACATCAAACAAGCTACCTCTATCATTGGGCTACTTGGAGCAAGTTTAATAGAAATCATATTGCCCTGAATTTTTGCCAAAAAGAGCTGTTGCCTTCTAAGGTGTGATGGATATGGTTAGTTGGCCTCTTCCCGATTTTATAATCCGTCACCTTGGGAGATGAATCAGACGCCTGCAAGCGTCTGGATCATCCTCTGAGCGTGGCGGAGTATTATTGATGCATCCACCTCCTCGGAAGGGGCAACTTTTCCATTCCAGCACCTCAAATGTTAGCCTGAGCGTGGTTACGTCCATTGGCCCTTTTCTTGTTGATTGTCCTGAATATCCTGCTGGCCCTATTCACTCGCAATTTCCCCCCTGAGGCTGTATGCCCTTTATTATGATTAATTTGTCAACTCATTCATTGCTTTTGACAATCATCTGAGCATGGCAGAGCATTAATAATGTATCCATCTCCTCGGAAGGGCTATACCAATCCAGGCGATACAAAGCCAGGTTCTCCAATGCGTTTTAATGGCACCAGTCTGGTGTGGCATTTCAATAGCGCCTGCATCTGCTCCTTCAGTCCAGATTTGATTGCTAGGGTAGGCGAACCCTTCATTAATAAATAACTTCCCCCTTCCCCACAGTTATTTTTAACCATTAGGTGTCAAAATTTTACGTCAATAGCTGAACAACGAACTCATTCTTGCTTTTGACAATATTGACATCTAAGTAAATCATCTGAAGTCAGGGATCAATTCTTAATGGCCTGCGCTTTCCCACAAACTTTGGCTTACAGTTAAAAACGAAGGGAACTTACCAGGTTCTATGGGCATAGCCATGTGCTGGGGCTGGCGCTTGGGAGATTGGACATGCACTTCCTGGGAGGAGGCGATGCCGCGACGGGACTGGTTAGTAGAGAGGCAGAGCCGTTTACGAGGTGGGCAATCACCGGTCTCCCATAGCACAGTCATCTTTTATCCACCTGTAACATGGATTCGGGTTTTTTAATTTCAACAATCTTAGGAACACCCCGAATTGAAATGAAATGAAATGCATTTTCATTTGTATAAGCGAAAAGGCATTACAAGGAGTTGCACAAAACATCACTTAACAAATTGAAAAGGCGCCCACACCAGAAAATAAATAAAATTCACAAAAATGACCACACATGGTCTCACTGATCAATACAGACCACCTTGGCAAGCTAGATACCGTTGAAAAGCTACTCAAGTTCTTCGCCAAGAAAGTGCTTAGATTGCCGACCACAGCTCCCGACTATGTACTATATAATGAGCTAGGCATCAAAAGATTGTATGAGCACACACTGAAGCTACATGTTGAATACATTAAGAAGGTAACCTCCCTACCGAATGGTAGATTGCCTCTATTCCTGGCAGAAGAAACATGTAGGGTTGGATGTGGGGGGAGGGAGGAGTGGTCAAGGCAACTGGAGAGGTACACAGGTGAGAAGGTCGAACTCACGGATCTGCTAAAAGTAAAAGCTGTTGGTGACAGGTTGCTGATGGAAGTAGGGAGGGCAGAGCTGAACACGACCGAGCGACAAATCCGGGAGAGTGCTCATCATCGCCTCTATGCCTCCTTGGATCATAGCAAGACAGGCTATGTCCACTCAAGAAGCAGCCAGCTGGTCAGCAGTATAATAAAAGCAAGAGTTGAGCTCCTGAGCCTTAATACGATGCCACACAGAGAGGACCGGAAGTATAATTGTGCCCTCTGCAACATGGAAGACACACGCACTTTTTGGAAGTTTGCCCAGTGCTATATGAGTTCCACGCGCATCATCTCGGTAGTGGAGGCCTAACCCATCAACAGTTGCTGTGTATACTAAATGAAGAGAATTGGAAGGGCCTGCATAATTGTATAAGATATGCAAGCAGAATTCAACTATTTCTAACTGTTCATATACATTTATATAATATTTAAACATTACTATTGTCTTGATTTCTGTTATGACGTTGACTAAGTACCGATAAATATTCACAATAATGACCACTGGCATTGCCTAAGATGTTAAGAATTTCACTTGTATCTTTTGTTTGATTAATAAACATCTTGATTCATTCATTCATTCATTAATTCATGGTCTCACTGATCAATAAAGACCACCTTGGCAAAATCCAAAAGACCTGCAATCTTCTTACAAGCAAAGGAAAACCCTCACTTCACCTGTTAGCTTCTAATAACTATATGGGTCATTTCAAAATTTCTGTCACATTTATGTCACTGATCAGTATTGAAAAGAACAACTTTATTGCGAACCTATCTAGTTGAATCAATCATTTCCGAGAAGGGAATCTACGAACCCACAGTAGCAGCAATGTGCGATCCATACTTCGTCCGATGTGGAGGAAGCGCCTGTGATGATAGCCCCCAACATCACCGAATGTTGCTGTTCGAGAAATTGCAGTTCACTTTCCAACCCCCAGGTCAATTCTAGCACACTTCACATGCCTTCGAGAGCTCGAAATGTTAAGCGAAACCCGGCAATTATTGCCGACAACTTGTTCTAGACGAGAATATTGCATCGCGTTAGATTTTCCATTGACACGAGCAACTCTTCCCTTGTTATACTGACGAATTTGAAACTTGATCAATTTTCTGGTTCTTAATCAATAACTGCGGATCTCTCGGCATATTACCCAAGTGAGCACACATAATCTTGAACCGTACTGCTGATACGGCATTTTGAAAAACAAATTTTTTGTAGGGAGTGAGGTATGGACTACGATTTGTTCACCTCTTGAGCCTCCAACCTCCATGGGAATTGCCACTCAAGTCTTTCAAATTAAGTGAGTGGAACAGCACAAATTAGCCTAATTTTAGCTACAGTAAATACTAAGATTTCCTTGCCAAAATCTCACTTGCTACAAGCAGATCTCACTCCCTACAATTAAGGGGCTATTGGCTGGATATTGTAGGGAGTGAGGTTATAGCCTTTCACTGCCTTTACAGGCCACAAATCAATTGAGACTGGTTGAACCAAAATGTTGTCAACGAACTTCCAACAACTACACTTATTGTCAACAAGTGCGATCAAGTTTCACTTGCCACAGTCAGAATGTTATTGGAGTAGGGAGTGGGAGTTGAAAAACCCACACTACTGCCTCCATGGATGGTTTTCCCGGTAGAACTGACTGGGAAGGTCTAGGCAAAATCCAACCACCAGCGTTGGGACCATTTTGAATGAAGGATGCCAACACAACAGAAGGAACTTCATAAACACCCTTTCCTGTCAGTTGGGGGCTACTTTTCAAAACATTGTATGGACGATGGAAGTTGTATACCACTGGTTTGTGTAGCTACATGTCCATGGGGAGTGAGAACTATATAGTTGAGATTTGACAGCAATACTAATATGACATGAATTCCGAAATTTTGGAATGTTAAATGTTAAAGTATTATTGTTATTGTTGTTATAAGTACAGATTTTTTAACAAATGTTATATTAATAATATATCGTAGATCACTGTAGTATATCAAGTAGGGTTTTATGAGCTGGATAAACGAAAAGGTAGTATTTTAAAGTAATAATGTAATTTTTATGTTGTTATTAATGTATGACGTTTCTAATGGTTTGGTTCATTTAAATTATTCCGACGTTTCGGAGTGATGAAACATTTTTAACCAATTGACTGCAGTGAGCAGACAACTGCTAATAATAATGACGAGGATGTCCAAAATAAATTGTAACGCTAATGGTTTGGTTGTATTTTTAAGAAAAAGGTAATAAACGAGGATGTTCTTAGGCATAACTAGTTGATATTATAGTGTAAAACCCTATGGCGTGGGGTGTTATAAATAATATCAAATTACATGTTGTCCCCAGATCCCCTGATGATGGAGTGTTTCATCACTCCGAAACGTTGGAATAAAAATGAATAAATTAATAAAAAAATTCCAGCCTTCGTGAAACTACACCCTGCTTCCTGGTGGATAACGTAAAAAGGGAATTAAGATGTTGGTAGTACGTTTCCAGACGCCTGAATTCAGGGAAGATGGTACACCCAGTTGGCAGACGTCAATTCATTTCTTAACCTTTCGTTTTGAAATCCAGTGAAGTGGTGATCGACCAACGGAATTTATTTGATGTCATGGTAAGGTAACGGTACCGGTAGTGGCCACAGTTAAGAATTTTTTTCTTTAGTTTTGACAATTGTGGGCCAACAGTAGTACTGACTTTCTTCAGGACTCATTTAGAATATAGCCCGACTCTTCCCTAACATATCCATTGCCTAAAACTATCAAAAGAACAATTTTTTCTATTTTTTATTAATTTTTTCTCACACCGTTGATCTAGTAGTGGCCACATCAAATTACTCCAGTAGTGGCCACGTGCATGTCTCAGTAGTGGCCACTTGACATTTTGCCCTCCTTACGTGTTTAATATCATTAAATTCAATACCAGATGAACAAAATTTATTCTATCCAGTGGAAGCTCTAGGATACAGCCCAACAAACGAGGAAACTAGGGACGGTCATATTGAGAAGTTTACCACAATTTCCAATGATGCTCTGCGCACTCCTAGTTCAACCTCTGACTACAAGATGACATGAGCTGTACCTCCTGCAAGTTTGAAGCCACTGGGAGACCGGAAATCCTTATTTCTCAAATATAAACTTTAAAATGGCCACTACTGGAGCAGTGGCCACTACCGGTGCCGTTACCTTAGCAGGGCGAAGGTCAGAACTGGTTGAAAAATCCTTATCGGCGAGCTTTTCTTATGTTATCCATATGGTGTGGAAGAAACTTCCAAGAATTGATACGTTTGGATATAGATTACTGTACCAGCAAACGAAGTGCCACACCCAATTTGGCAAAATTCTTGTTTTCTAATTCATATTTCGCCGTACTTTAAGATGAATTAGATGATTTCACCATCCATCTAAGCGGGTCGGCGAACCTAAATAGTCTTCGCACGAAGAACAACTTCAGAAATATAATTAGTAGCGGGATGAAAGAGACGAGATGGCCGGCGGGAGACCAATCTACCGAACCAATTACCTGGTCGTTCCCAGTGGACACGAGAGCGGAGTGCGATTATGGAACGCGGTGGAACACATTACGGAACGAACGCCCACTCACAATTAGATTGTCCACGACCTCAGACAACGACACCCCGTCAGTTCGGGCTTGGCAACTACCAAACCTGAAATAGTCGAAATTTTCGCTTTAGGAATACAAACGCTGTCAATTCTAGCACATGGGTTTGTTATTGCGTCCGAGTCTGCGAAGCAGCGGAAGCCTTGTGTTCACTTTCGGGAGCCAAAAAATGTTTGTTGTCCGAATTCAAATTTCCACTCGCATTTTGGTTTTCGTAGCCTACTGAGCAAATTTGGTGTTGTGACTTTAAGGTGACCAAAAGAACACGCAATACTAAAATAAACTATTAACTTGAATAAGCCACAATGAAGAAAGATATATTGATAGAATATTTGACGAACATGATAGCTCTCTTGAGACTTGAATTTGACAGACTGAATTGAACGGTAACTAATGACAACTGGAACGACTAAGCGGTTCAAATAACAACTGGAACGGTTGCTACATTTGGTTCCGCGTCTGTCGGTTTGTCTGTCTGTCTGTCCGCATTTCCTCCTTACAGCCATAACTTCCACAATTTTGAATGAATACCCTAATGGCTAACCCCAATTTTGAGGGATTATACGGATAATTTCTACTGTCACCAAACATCTATAAGTGCCTACATGGGGGGAGGGGCTGGAACTGTGAAACTATAACCCCTACATTTTCCGGCTTGCTGTCACACACCAACGATTAAACAGATTTTGGTTTATTATTCAATAATAAACCATTGAAATCGCTCTTGAAAAAAAAATTCCCCCCCCCCTGAAAATTTCATGGTTTACGTTTCAAAGGGTGTAGAATCCGAATCTGCAATAAAAATTTTCCGTCCGTCCACCGTACGTCGTACACACAATTTCTCCCAAACGGCTGAAGCAAAAAACCTGAAATTTTCAGGAAAAATCCATGTTGGTCCGACGACGCCCCAATTCTTGAGCCAGCTCTCTCACTTAATTTAAAGTGCTCTTTAAGGGTTGTCAAAGTTTTGTAAAATCCCTAAAAACCTAAAAAAAAAAACGCTCCAAATCCTTTCACTGGGGTTTATTGTTCAATTGGCTTGCATTCATGATTTGAATTTCTACTAAGCTTTTTAGTGTGCGTGTTTCACAGGTGATAGAGCGATCATTGAATTTAAGGAGATATGCATGGAGCACGTAAATCTGTTCTCAACCAAAATACCTATTTGGATTGATCAGTTGATCATATTTGTGTGCCTCCTGAATAGTTTGATCTACGAACCTGGGGAAGGGCTCATTCGATTCCTCATGGAAATTTCTCCAAAAAGAGTCCAAATTTAGGCCGCTTCGACTTTTTTTGAGGTTTTTAGGGATTTTGCAAAATTTCGACAACCCTTAAAGGGCACTTTAAATTGAGTGAGAGTCCTAGCTTAAGAATCGGGGCGTTTTCGTACCAATATTGATTTTTCCTGAAAATTTCAGATATTTTGCTCCAGCCGTTTGGGAGAAATCGTGCATACGACGTACGGCGTATTTTATCGCAGATTCGAAATGTTTTTTCAAGAGCGATTACAAAGGTTTATTATTGAATAATAAACCAAAATATAGGTGTTTATCCGAGAGGATGTTACAAATTTTGCCTATTTTGCCCAGCCTCACGTTCTAAACCGATTTCCCTGTTTCCTTCTTTTGGGGAGGAAAGGAAAGAGAAAAAGCCGTTTTAACGATGTTGAGGGAAAATTCGAAGCATTACTGAACTGAATCTATGAATGGTGAAATATATTCGGGAATATCCTCTTTCAACATTTGCTAGGCCTTTGAAAATTTCGAATTTTTCTAGAAAATTCAACATACCTCCTGTACGAAATAGTACGAACTGTCGATCTGACAATTACAAATTATACCCATGATTAGATTCTCTAAGATGATTTACGAAATTTCATTTACCTTTGTTACCCCCAAAATCTTCCTGTTCTCTCAAGTTGCTACAACATTGTACTTCTCACTTTCCCAAAATTTCGTTTGAAAAAAACAGAAATCAGATTGAACAGTGCGAAGTGGAGAGTTGAAAAGTTCTTTCAAAATAGGACCCAGATGCGAGGCTTCACACTCCTTCCTTAACATGAGATTCATATTTCTAATAAGTGTTTCTGCAAATCATTGGACAATTACCGAATGGAGTCGATGGTACATGTTTTAAACAAAACTATACGCGGATGTATGCCCCACTCATTTAAGACGAAATGGCTGAAGACAAAAGATAATTATGGGTTTTCCTCTTAGCCTTCGGTATCCATTTCCTTCAATAACGGCCCGCGAATACATTCCAGCACAAAAATCAACCACGTTCTGCTATCTCAAGACGAATTTAAGACTTGTCAAATGCGGAACCAATAACGGTAGAAGAACAAACACTCCGATTACCTGCATGAACGGGAATGAACGTTCTAACGATAGAAGACAAACACTTCGATTACCTATTGATGGTGCATGAACGGGAATGAACGTTCAGAACTACATTAGTTCGCAGGGAAGAGGTAGTTTCCTTGGAAAATTAATAAAAGTACGACTACCGAATATACGTCTATCAAGTTGGATGTGGCACAGCTTCCTCGTTCATCAATGAAATGTTTTAAATAATCTAAGATCGCATCTAAGGGTTTTAACATTTTCTCCTATCTGGATGTACATGTTCCATGGAAAAGTATGTGAAAGTTGTGCCCAGAGGACCCAGGAGAAAATACCAAAGTCCGTATTTCTCACTCCCTACTGCGGTCACAGACTAGAGGTATACAACATCCATCATCACTAATCACCGAAATATCGACAATTGCTACGAAATAACACATAGAAAATTATTGGGGCTGTTATACCTGCTTACACTACGAAAGAATATACCATCTAAAATGGATATCCGTCTCAGAAAAAAATGTGGATCAAAGCGGGTCTCCTTACCCACTTATTATTTCAGTTTCACAGGACTTTTCTTCACTCCCTACAATGTTTTGAAAAGTAGCCCCCAACTGACAGAAAAGGGTGTTAATGAAGTTGCTTCTGTTTTGTTGGCATCCTTTATTCAAGATGGTCCCGAGGTGGTTGGATTTTCCCAGACCTTCCCAGTCAGTTCTACCGGGAAAACCAAGCCCGGACGCAGCAATGAGGGTTTTCTAACTCTCACTCCCTACTCCAATAACATTCTGGCTGTGGCAAGTGAAACTTGATCGCACTTGTTGACAATTAGTGTAGTTGTTGGAAGTTCGTTGACAACATTTTGGTACAACCAGTTTCAACTGATTTGTGGCCTGTAAAGGCGGTGAAAGGCTATAACCTCACTCCCTTCAACATCCATAGTTTCATAAAGTGTAGGAGGTGAGATCTGCTTGTAGTGATTTTGCAAAATTTGGCAAGGAAACCGTAGTATTTACTGTAGCTGAAATTAAGCTAATTTGTGCTGTTCAATTCATCTAAATCGGAAGACTTCAGCGGCGATTCCCATGGAGGTTGGAGGCTCAAGACGGGAAAAAATAGTAGTATATACCTCACCCCATACCAAAGTTTATTTTTTTCAAAACGGCGTCTCAGCAGTGCGGTTCAATATTATGTGTGCTCACTTGGGCAATATGCCGAGAAAACCAAAGTGATTGATTAAAAACAAGAAAATTGATCGAGTTTCATTGTTTTGTTTTTTTTCTTCTTTAGAAAAACCAATACTCAAATGTGATTTAAATTTTGAAATGACCCATGAAAGTGTCAAGCAATAACAATGTGAGCTACATTCCCATCTATAAATTACTTATTGTCAATTCCACACTAATCTCATGATCAAATCGTCCGATAAAATCAACAGCTTTTGAAGGAGGTATTTGGTACGAACATTTCAACTTACCTTCATGATAACGACTAACGACTTCCCTTCATGCATTTACTCACTATCTAATCAGAATAACCCGAGCACCTACATAACTAATTACATTTACATAAACGGGTACAAACAATACGATCCGAAAACTGGAAACCGCAAAAATACGCACTTCATCAAGTACAATTAGTGCATATCTGTTGTTTAAGTGTGTTAGGTGATAGGGAAAGCATGAGATGGATGACTGTAACTATCGTGAGAAAAGTCATGGGGAAAACTGCAGCCCTTCGCTCTCTGCATCTGCATCCGCCCATACTAATTTCGTCAACCTACTTTCTACACCAAGATGAATCAATGCTTCAGATTTGCTACTTCGGATTTGTCGAAATGTATTGAAAATAACAACTACTACAGATAAATATGAAAAACGTACGCAAGGGAAAACTGTAGGACTGTGAAAATATCGAGAATATGAGCAAGTTCGATTTCACCTCGCCCGACTGGTGCCGACCAACCCATTTAGTTGAAGTTGCTAGTTACTATCAAAATTGCAGAGATTTCCATGACAAATGACTATTGCACGACTAAGGTAAATGTACGATCCATTTAATAAAAAGAAATCAAAAGGTACCAAGCGAAGGAACTATATAAAACAATGTCAGTGGAAAAGTTAAGTTGGTGGTCGAGTCACAGGCGACTGCGAGGGCCCAGTATTGCTTTTAGAGCTCGTGAAAACAATGTTTTGTAACTATTTATGCATAATTGTTGAATGTAAAGCTGTACTTACAACCAGTCTGTGAAAGAATACATGGAAACCCGATTCATGCGCAAGAATCCAAGGAAAATCACGAAAAACGTTAACCGGGTAAACGAGCTTAGGCAGCCATTTTTTAGCAACTGTTCTGATTCACGTATTTCTATACGGCAGTGTAATCGCACCGATCTCCTACTCCTCACTCGCAGTTACTTCAGCATGTTGGGTCGACGGTGTGTCATCCAAATCCAAAATTTAATTGAAACAAAAATTCTACATAGAACATTCAATTTAGTCTGTCTCTGATAAGCCCCTACTATATTTTCATTTTATTCTGGACCGGATCACAAATGAAATTAAGATATGAAGGCGAAAAAAGAGGGAGGTCCGTGCTCTTCCATTGAAAATTCTGAACATTTTACAAGCCTGTTTAGAATCTAAATCTACTTCTGCTAACTTGATTGTGTAGATCCACCTTATTCCTTATTTGTGGAGCCGTTTCCCGCAAATTTTCGAATACCTATATACATACTCACTTTTGAACTTATTTCGAGGTTTTTTTGGGTAAATAGGTTATAAACTGACCAATCTGCATTTACCATCTATTATTTATTTATTTAACTGCGTGTGTTGATGTTAGGGATTCTACTTGAAGGTATGTCATTGAGAATTTCAATAGGTTATTATACTAGTTTAATGTCATGTGGTTTGTAGTGTGATTACAGTTAAGAGTAGGGTTACAAGATGAAAACTGTCAAAACCAGGACATCTAGCTTTAAAAAAAGGACAAACTAAGGACGCTTACTCGAAAAAAAGGACGCGAAGAAAGGGCAATTTCACACAACGAAAATATCCAATTTATTGGTAAGCTTAATTTAGCATTATTGACACGAAACAACGAACTATACCGTTGACCAGAGAAATCACATTATGTAGGTAACTTCTGTTTGACAAGAAACATGAAGAACAACGAAATCACGATATTGAAAAGACAATAAACAACGAACTGTACCGTCGACCGCGTCTATGTTTTTTGAGCCATAGTCAGAAGTTCTGACGAGCTAGCAGCACTAACGGTTTCAAAAAATGGAAGGCACACAAATATGATCAACTGATCAATCCAAATAGGTATTTTGGTCGAGAACAGATTTACGTGCTCCATGCATATCTCCTGAAATTCAATAATCGCCCTATCCTGTGAAACACGCACACTCCAAAGCTTAGTAGAAATTCAAATCATGAACGCAAGCCAATTGAATAATAAACCCCAGTGAAAGAATTTGCAGCGTTTTTTATTTTTTATTGCAGTAACTTAGTGATGTAGTGAATGTGGATACTGGAGTGAACTCCTAAAAGGGTTTATAGCCGATACACGGGTTGAAGCATTCTGATATGCATGCTGTCTTACGAAATTTACAATTTTCAAATAGAGTATTTTTCTCTTGTAATCGCTCTTGAAAAACGCTGCAAATTCTTTCACCGGGGTTTATTATTCAATTGGCTTACGTTCTAATAATATGAATTTCTACTAAGCTTTGGAGTGTGCGTGTTTCACAGGTGATAGAGCGATTATAGAATTTCAGGAGATATGCATAGAGCACTTAAATCGGTTCTCAATCAAAATACCTATTTGGATTGATCAGTTGATCATATTTGTGTGCCTCCTGAAATTCAATAATCGCTCTATCACCTGTGAAACACGCACACTCCAAAGCTTAGTAGAAATTCAAATCATGAATCATTGAATAATAAACCCCAGTGAAAGAATTTGCAGCGTTTTTAATGAACTGGGTCATCATGATTATTTGATATTGGTATCTACCATAATTTGTTGAGAAAAATGAGTTTTCAACAAAAATCGTAAAACCGTATCTTTGTTTAAAAAAAATGTTTAGAGCAATATTATCAGATAGGATGTCGATGATTTATTTATTTGAATTAACTGTTAATTTCAATCCTAGACTTAAACCTTATATTTTCCGCATGGTCTATTCTGTTCATTCTCTTCCGTTTTTCATATTTTACAGAATTATCCAGGGTTTTCTAGCTAGCGAGTATCCTCTGTGATTTTCTTCGAAGTTGTTTTCATTGTTGAAGAAATACAGTGGTATTCCTTCGTTTTTTCACCTCGGGGTCGTTTTCGAAGGGATAACCATCGCACCTGCCGGACTTTTGCGACCTTTTCGGACGAATTCTCGTGGCATATGGTCTTCAACCTGCGGAGAGGGAGAAGCCCGATGGAAATAGCAACGGAAAGAAGGCAGCAAGCCAGTTCACCTCCGCGATTCAAAGGCGACCCAGCCTGCCCGCCAACGCCTGTCAAGACCTTTTTTTTGTTGTCATCTCTCCCTACGTGAAACGAGCGGGACCTGCGCGCGCAATGGACGGAGCCCCAGTCTCTTGTTTACCCACGAACCAAAAGATGTCGAAAGCCAAGAAAGTCATCGATGAGGCTCGAGAAATTCAAAATCCCGAGCTGGACCTCGCCGACAAGGGGATAGTCTCCTTCGACGAAATGCCGGGACTCTGTGAGTTGAATTGAAAACCTGCTTTTACAACTTCGCATTGCCAAATAAGGACAAGTGCCTGAGGCCGATCTGGGGCATCTAGTGGGCGTGTTCTGACCATACGATTCCGACCTTTTTTTCTTCCCTATTACTTTACACCTATTCACGACAAATGAAGGCTATGAAATCCTTCCTCGAATACGAAATCTCGTTCGTTACTGACACAAAGAAAAAAAGTGAGCGAATTGAAAGCATCTCATAGAACGGGAGTATGGGAAGGGCGGCTATCACTGCATGAGTCATCGTGATAACAATGACATCTGTTGTCAAACACTTCCAAACCACGCTGTTTAAAATTCCATATCAGGGTAATTTCTACTTAAATCCATCTACCCTTTAACAAGTAGTGATGTGAAGTAATAATCTGTAAGGTTTCAAGATATCACGGTAATAGTCTGAGAGCCCGGCTGAAAAAGGGCTACTAATCGATAGAAAAGTACCAATAATTGAATTTTATAGTATTCATTGTCGTTATATACAAAATGCACGTCTGCCATTCTAAAGCCGTCGGGTTAAAAGATGGTGGTCATTGAAACAGAACTCAAAACTGTGACAATCCAACTTATAGGTAGATAAATACCATCTTGGTCTATGACACCTTTATCCATGAGCAACCCAACCGTGTTACGTGCAGACGTAGTCAAAAACACTAATTTGAGGGTCTGATTTGTAGATGGTTGAAATTTTGGTCAAGCATACTTGGGTTGATATGTAACGCATAAATCCAAGTCTGCCATTTCAGTATCGCTGGGTCTTCGCTGCAGATGCTGTCCAAAAACTAATATTTTTGGGTCTAAAAGTAAAGTAAACAAGGAATTTCACCTTGGATTTTCGTCCGACTACCCGGAGGTGTCGCGGACGTCGCCAGCCGTCCTCTAGAGAGGATCGGAACTAGGTCTGACGATTTCGCTCGTGGCTTCCCATTGCCTCACGCCCCTGGGTTGGGAGCGATTTGGATTCACGTGATATCGAGATCAGAGGTAAACTGTTTAACGACAGGACAGGTATACAACACTTGATAGGATTTTGGCTCTAATCATTGGTGCCTGCGGGATTCGAACTGGGCTAATCAGTACTCCCACTGGAAGTAAACATCCAAAGGACTGACGCCTTAGCTCGCTCGAACAACCTATCTCCATATTGTTGGGTCTAAAATCAACTTGTTGGTAAAAAAATGAAATTGTAGCCAATGATACTTGAACGTACGTGTTAAATGCACGTCTGCCGTTGAAAAGCTGCTGGGTTGCTAGAGCTGATGAAGTCCAAAAACACAACTCCGAAGAGTCTGAAATGAACTCATTGGTAGATGACTGTAATTTTAAACTCAGATACTAGGCAAAAATTGTAACATGGAAATGCACGTCTGCCTTTGGTTACATTTGTGCAATTCAAACTACAATCAATGGTGGAAGAGCATTACTCGTGTCCGCTTACATCACATCTGGGGCTTCTATGCATACATTTTTCCTTGGGAGGAATTCATGGAAATGTCCATCAAGTACCTTTATGATTCCCACACATTTGGAACTGGAGGCTAATAGATGAAATGTGAACTTCCATTCATAAATTGGAACAATTTTTGGCACCTACAGTCCAAAAATTGTGGGAATCATAAAGGTACTTGATGAACTCGAGTTGAGCACAATTCCAATAATTCTATGGGGTCTTCTCAATGTGAATTTAAAGACCACAAAAGGCGCAGAATTCGTGACTTTCATGCGTGAAACATTTAATCTAGAGTTGAATAGTGATCCAGTTATCTCTTCTACCCGAAAGAATACATGATACTGTATTCGTGTACTGTTCGTGTGAATATTGGTGCTGTATTCACACGATATATAGATCATATGGAAAGGAGAGATTTTATCTCATATTTTTCTTACGATAAACCATTATTGAGCATTACTAACGCTACCGCTAATATTTCCAAATTTTGACAATTTTGATCATTAATGTTCAATGCCAATAAATTTTTCATAAAATATGTTGTGTGTGATTTTAATTTTCTAAGTACACCTCCAACAAAAAATATATCCATGATCTACTGTTTTTCCCTTCAAGGAAAAATTTCTTCAAAACTTTAACTTTCTTCTTTTTGACTGCGTCTGCACGTAACACCCAGTCACTGTGAAGTGACTATTGTGATTGTTGTACAAATTCAGTATTTTTTTAAAAAATAAGTCTTCTATATAGTTAGAATTATTACTTATATGTTTTCTTATTTTTTAGTCAACATGATGAACATCACAAGGCTGACATTGACCCACAACAAATTGAAAAGTAAGAGAGTGTCTTGGTTTTTGAAAATTATTAATGACATTTTTAAAAACATGTTTTGCTTAAGTAGGTGCTAATTGTCCAGAATATGATTTAATCCGATGAAGATATTCAATAGCGTAATAATTATTATTCAGGTACATGATAACCTAATCAATAATGATTAATCAAATCTGTACCTATTAAAATCTCCTTAATTTCTGTCTTAGGCGTTCCCCCAGGTTTGGCCAACCTTTCGAACCTTGAAATTTTGAACTTGTTCAATAACCTATTGGAGGAGCTGCCTATATCCCTCTCGTCACTTCCCAAGTTGAGGATTTTGAATGTTGGGTAAGTCGTTGTAATTGTCTTGTATACGGGTAATTTCAAAATTTCTGTCACATTTATATCACTGATCAGTATTGTCAAATCTCAACTAAATACAGTTTTATAAGTGTTTTAAAATGTTCTCCTATGTGGATGTACATGTTCCATGTAAAAGTTGTGCCTACAGGACCCAGGAGAAAATACCAAAGTCTGTATTTCTCACTCCCTACAGCTGTCACTGACCAGAGGTCTACAACTTCCAGCGTCACTATTCAGCGAAATATTTATTGGGGCTGTTATATCCACTTACACTATGAAAGAACATACCATCTACAATGGATATCCACCTCATTAATAAAAAAAAATTAAAAAAAAAAAAATGGATCAAATCAAGTGAGGAGCTTACTTTCAAACAGGCACACATCCATTCCGACAAAATGTTCAGGAAGTGAAAAAAACGATTTGCAGATTAGTGGAGATGTTTTTCTGCAGTTTCTCATCGGAGTAATGTGTGAGAAGGCACAGATAAAGATGCCTCAGAATATGAATCCATTTTCTCCAAAACACGATGCTGTATATCCATTTTCACTTTGGAAATGTGCCCTTTTGATCAAAACTCATGGATTTGTGCCTTTTTGAAAACAAAAGAATTCATTCTCCATTCTGTAGGTTTTATTGAAAACTTTACGTGACTCCATATTTCCATTTGTCATGCCTGCCATCTATCGAGTCTCGTGTAAATATTCAACGTCAAGACGAAGGCGCAATGCTTCTTTTTGGATATGTGCCTTTTTGAAAACCCACGACTTATCGCCTGACGAAATTCGGAGGATATGTGCCATTTCAATTGCAAGGCACTGAAAAAAAATGTAGGGGACGGATTTGTTACCTTTTGATGTAAACACATAGCTTTAGCCCCGAAATTGACGTGGATGTGTTCTGTTTTGTTCGGAAATGATAGGGGGATCTGATTCAACTCATATTCAGAGATAGAAAATTGAGAAAAAAGCGTTTTCTCCCAGATTTGGATATGTGCCTTTTTGAAAGTAAGCTCCTCAAGTAGCCTTATCAGCCCATTATTTCAGTGTCACACGGTTTTTCCTCACTCCCTACAATGTTATGAAAAGTAGCCCCCAACAGGTAGGAAAGGGTATTTATGAAGTTGCTTCTGTTTTGTTGACATCCCTTATTCAGGATGGTCCCAACGCTAGGTGGTTGGATTTTGCCTAGACCTTCCCAGTCAGTTCTACCGGGAAAACCATCCCTGGAGGCAGCAGCGTGGGTTTTTTAACTCCCACTCCCTACTCCAATAACATTCTGACTGTGGCAAGTTTAGTTGTGTCCTACAAAAGCACAATTTTCTCTCAGATGTTCGATTTCAATAAATCTTTTTTAACACTTAACAGTAGGTACATACTACTTTTTGGTTGGCGAAAAGAAGAAACAAATTAACGAAAAATGGCCTGCCTGCTGGGCACAGAGGTTCTCCCTTCAAAACGATCACGCGCTATGACCAGCAATAAATTTAATACACGTAAATACAAAAATGATACGTTGAAACAACCTTAACTGAATGAACCATCTGAAATTCTGCAAGAACCTTACAAAGTCACATTTTAGCTGATAGCCAGCTTTTTATGAGGTTTTGGCATTTACAAATAGGTGATTTACTCAATTTGCAACTTTTAGAATTATTCGGTTCTTGGAAGAAACCACTCAATTCATGAAGAACCTAAAAGGTAATTAGCACACTATCTAGAAAAAATTAAAACAATCAGTGAGAAGTTTCCGCGCTTTTTTAAGTGCCACTACATTTGAGATTTCTTTTTTTTTTAGTAAATTTTACACTATAATATATTATATTGTGATGAGCGTTGAATGATTTTTCAGAATGAACAGGCTATTTTCGCTACCGAGAGGATTCGGCGCTTTTCCAGCTCTGGAAGTTTTAGATCTCACTTACAACAACCTCGATGAAAACAGTTTGCCAGGAAATTTTTATATGCTGGGTAAGTTGAAATGAACTCAATTGTTCACAGATTTTATACAAATGTCTATAACTTAGGTATATTCGATAATATTGCTACAATCTTGCCCTAATTATACTTAGCCAAACCTTTTATTTAGTTGATGCTAGAATTCCCTTTGTTTTCATTACTCTACTTTCATGGGAATATAGCAGTGGCGAAGCCTGTGGTCATCTCAGGATCTGGGGATGACTAGACGATTTAATCAATTTGAAGAATTAGTTAATACTAATTTCCTCTTTATTAAAAATAAATTTTCTAGCTCGCACTTGGTGCAATTACTGCCTCATCGGCGACATTAGCGATTGTGTGGAAGCGCTGTCATTCTGCGAATCTCATAACCCCCTGCACCCATTGCAGAGGGCCCCCTCCTCTTACTCCCTCCAAAACATGGACCAATCAAATCGGTTTAAGGCTCTTGCTCAAACACCCAGCAACCTTTGGGAGCTCTCGTGACTTGTTGGTGGCATCTGTGGAATTTCAGTTCAAAGCCACAACGACAGGGTTACCGTAGCAAGCGATTTTCAACCTTAAAGCGGGGTTTGTAGACGTCAAAGTGGTTTGTTGTTGAATACGAATACAGTCTAGTTTAGCAGACAACGCTCAGTAACCTTTATTGTAATTAATTAACTCCAGATAAATAACTGAAGAACATTAGATGCGATTCGAGTTTCGTCAATAAATTATCATCTTAATTACAACCATTGATTATAGAAACATTTGTGTAATTGACAACCAAGAAAAGTTTGGCTAGAAATGTGGCTACCATGTACATTAAAATAAAAAAAGCTTTTTATTATTCATTTAATTCATATTAAGGCAGGTTAAATCAATTATTGTAATTAATCTTTAAATAACTGAAGAAAAAAAGTTGAGCAATCATTATTACAACCATTGATTATAGAAACATTTGTGTAATTGACGACCAAGAAAAGTTTGGCTGTATTTGCACATTAAAATAAAAAAGCTTTTTATTATTCATTTAATTCATATTAAGGCAGGTTAAATCAATTATGGTAGGTAATCTTTTGAAGAAAAAAAAAAAAAAAAAGTTGAGCAATCATTATTTTGGTTCAAAAAGTGGCTTTCAAAGTTGTATTTGCACTGATTTCAACAATAAAAAATTGATTACGTCTTAGATTGGAAAAACAGATTAGGAGGACCCGGACCCCCCTTCTTTGCTGGGGGGACTGCCCCCAGACCCCCCCCCCCCACTTCTGGTTACTAATCTCATCACTGGCCATGACCTAGCAAAAATGTCGCGCCTCGCCACTGGTACATAGCTACCTAATATTCAGGAGGCATTTTTGTCAATGTTTCTTAAAGAAGCAATCTGATTAATGTAACCTTACCTTACCTTAATGTAACCTTACTCGTTAGTAAAATCATTGCTATCAATTTATTCATTTCGGTATTTTCAATTTTTGCAGAAACGTTGAGAGCATTATATCTAGGTGACAATGACTTTGAATATTTACAACCAGAAATCAAACAGTTGAAGAATCTTCAGATAGTGAGTTTATTTCATTACAATTTCTTACTCCCTCTTCAAACGATATCTTACACTTTTAACTATTAATATTAAACTAAGGAATTTTGATTTAATAGTACAGTAATATTATTCCTCTTTTTGATACATCAGGTAAACTCCAGCATTCCAAGAGGTTTGATTTTGTAATGCGGCTTCAGCCTCGGTAGTGTAATCCCTGGAGTTTCATGTTGAGAAAATGCTTGAATTGAATCCAAGTTGTACTCATCCAGCAGGTCTGAATTGATGGATCTTAGTACTTTGATAGACCACTAAGCTGGTCCTGTGAATATTAATTGTAATATTCTGGAGCAATGGTTCCCGAAATTGGGAAAGAGGGGGGGGGGGTTGGAGTACGTTCCCAAAAAATTAAGGATGGTTCCAAGGGTTTCTCGCCAGTCACAGGTGATTTTTGATTTCCGCTTAAACAATTATGTTAGATCTTCTCTATTCTTACCTCCGTTTCTTTGTCTACTGACAAATTATGTCTGTCCTGGACTACAAAACCTCGTAGAGTGTGAAAGACTACCCAAAATTTGCAGAATTCTCGATAAAAATTGAGCATATGCTACCGAATCTGTTTCGAGAAGCCATGAAGATCCTGCTTCAGTTTTCAACTACTTATTAGTGTGAGGCTATCTCTCCAAAACTCGTTGTATTGAAAATGAAAAACATAAATCAACTTGATGCAGCTGCTGACTTACGACGTGCTCTCTCTTCTGATAAACCGTTTATTAGAAAATGGGTTGAAAGGAAGCAAGCTCATTTAGCAAATTGTTTTCTAACTCTAACTGAACACCACCCTCTGCCGGTTCTGTGGGGCAGAGGATGAGACTGCGTGTCATGTGATCTGCCACTGCCCTGTGCTGGCAAAACGTTTTCCAACCTGGGGGCAGGCTTCCGTTGATCCTCGGGTTATTAAAACGGGAGAGATTAAGGCTCTTCTCTCATTCGCCAAAACGTGGTAGGGAAGGTGGACCTTCCAGCTTTGTCTGGGGTCGACGACATTAGGTCGCCACAACAGACTGAGATGTCAGTGCCTACCCAGTAATTACCAAGCAGTTAGTGCTTGGGTCCCAGGCAGCTCCTGACGATGGGTGCAAGTGCTGTACACTGGACATATAGTGCTTAGTTCGGCAGGGTGCCCATCATTGACTCTGTAGTCTTAAAACTAATTGAATGTTACGTATTGGTTGAAACACTCGATATAACTCATTGTAATATATGTAGGTACCTATATCCTCAACATATATATAGCATATAGTGCTTGGTTCGGCAGGGTGCCCATCATTGACTCAGTAGTCTTTGAAAATAAAAACTAACTGAATGTTACGTATTTGTTGATTCCCTCGATATAATTTATTGTATTATATGTACCTATATCCTCAACATGAATTTCTATTACTTTATGGTGGGAGGGGGGAAGGGGTGACAACTGTTCCAGAGAACCAAGTGGATTATCGAGACCCAAATTAATAGAAAAAGTAAATTCGGACGCTAAGGAGGGAAAATTCTTGTTGAAAAAATTATTGGGAAAACTGGCTTTCCTTTTAAGTTGTTTCCAAATAATATCTATAGATAGGAATGTTGAAAATAATGTCGTTTTTTATTGTTTTTTTCAGTTGGTACTTCGAGATAACGATTTGATCGAAATCCCAAAAGAAATTGGGGAGCTCACGAGGTTAAGAGAACTCCACATTCAAGCCAACAGACTCACCCTACTGCCTCCAGAAATTGGTTTGTCGATTCAATTGTTTGTAAAATCTTTGCTTTAAGGGGAACTGCAAAATCGTCTTCTTTGTTTGCGAATGGTTCCTGCTTTATAACTTTTCACTTTCAAGTGAAGTAGGTACATTTCGGAAAAAATTGGTAGTGAAGTAACATTACGGTTTAGTTGCAACATGCTGCAAATTGTCACACAAAGGTTAATTATTTTTTTCCTTGGTTCACTTCGGAACCCACGTAGAAACTCGTACAATAAAACGAGGTGAAATCAAAATACAGGCAAAAAATAATGTTCGTGCTTATTTCGATCTGTTACTCAACGTAATTGAAGCTTGGGAGACAGTGATGGATAGTGTAATCTCCAGCGACCATTGTGCTTAGAGGGTTGTCGCCAGCCACATGTCTTGCCAACCACGTGCCCACTCCTCACATTAAAGACAACTATTCCGATTGTCTTCTATCATCGAGAAAATTATTGTACACAAAATTACTAATGATTATATCAACAATGTAATATTTACGTAAAACAATTATGAAATCCTTGTGATTGTGTAGATACAAAAGCACCTTATGGTTGTATAACATGTATCAATAAGTGCAAATTATAAAAATGAAAAACCATTCCGATAGTTTCAAATGATTTTTGAGATTACATATTTCGAAATGTAAACCAACCAATTTTGAAGGTCCATTAAAAATTTTGTCCATGTTCGTTTACAAAGTTTTATTACTTAAAATAACTAATCAATAAAGCAATCTTTTTGTGTTCCATGCATATTTAGTGCATATTACTTTTTGATTTTTAGGAAACCTGGATTTTTCGAGTGATAAATCCGAGTTCAAGCTGCATCTCAACGATTGGGTGACTCCTATTCAAGATCAGCTCCAGACAGGCATTCCCAGGCTTATGGACTACATTCGTTCTGAAACGTACAGATAGTAAGCAATTCCAACTATTTATGAAATATTTATAATATTCTTTGCCATTTTATTGCTGTCATTAAAGGGAAGTTGAAAACAGTGGTTTCCAAACAATGGGTCGTTATGAGCTAAATTTTTTATTTTTGTCATCGAAAGCTTGGTTTTCATTTGCAAATAGCCCTAAATGAGTTCCTACTTTACTGGATCAATTACACTACTGAATTTGATCAATTTTGTTGTTGATAGAAACATACTGTAGGAAGAAAAAAACCGATGAATTAGTCTTGCGAAATCTTTATTGGAATAATAGTGTTCCGGAACAATAAAAATTCTTTGTTGAATTATAAAATATGTAATATTCCGAAAAATTTACTGATGAAGAATTTTTCATTATAAAAATCGTTAAAAACCATAAATGAGGAATGAACAGCATAAGGGTTTCATTTATCCAGCAGCGAGTGAACTTATGAGCACCATGAATGAAATTCATAAATTACAAATTATGTATAAAAATAAGAATGTAAAGAGAGAAATTATCACTTTTAAAGGATATCAGAAAAATTCAAATTTTTGTTTAGTAGATTTTGCAAAAATAAGTAAGTGTAAATGTCACTAAAATTTCCCAAATTCACAGTAAATTTTACTGAAATTCATTTTTTTTTTTTTTTAAATTAAATAATTTTTAATCCGAATAAGGTATACTGTATTAATTTTTGTGTGAATATTCCCTGTTTCATGATTCACTTTAAAAAATTAACTCCCCTACAATTTCTTATTTTATCAGTACATTTTACAAAATTACCGTTTTCTAATAAATTACTTAAATTTCAATTGAATTATGTTGCTTTTCAATTTTTGGTTTATAGTCCCCATAACAAGCCTCTCTAGGCATTGTAAAAAAATTTACAAAAACAATATCAACGTTTGATACGCTGTAGTTTCCTACAGGTAGATGTGCTGTGAAATTCACAAAAGAATGAATCTCGGAAAATACAATACCAAAAAATACGACAGTACTAATGATAGTATTATTAGTTTAAAAAAAGAAAAATAATTCTTGTATAATTTATTGTGAAATTGAGAAATACAAACTAAGGTAATTTTGGACGAATTCCCAACAAAACAGTGTGAGTTTTTTGAAATCTACAAAAATGTGTGAATTATTTTGAAATTCTAAAAAAAATGGTTTATTTCTATAATCATATTTTCCGATTTATCAATTTCCTTCGTATTCTTATTTACGAATAATCTGTGGGCTCAACCCGCACCATCCCTGAAACAATTGTTAAAAATTACGGGTAGTCTTGATAACTAATGAATAATATTGTTAATTTTGTTTCTGACTTGCAGCTTGTACAATCGGCAAATCGCTCTGAAAAACCCTGCGCCGCCCAAGATAGATAAATCCAAGAAAGTCTCGAGGTTGAAAGCGTAGATTCGCCTGACGCCTCTAAAATGACGTTTTCTTATACTTTATTTATTATTTATGAAAAAGAATAACAAATTTTTCTACTACTGACTTGTACTTACCAACAAATCTAGTGTGAAGACGTCTGGAAAATCCTTCTAATATTAAAAATAGTGATACCAGTAATATGTACTGTAAAGATCTAGCTGATTTATGTGGTACGGGTGATTCTCAAAAAAACTGTAAATGTTACGTTAGGATTCCTTCAGATATATGAGATCTTGTGTTGCATTTCTTCTTTCAAAATATTTTAAATACCAATGTGCACAATAATCATGGTCAATCATTTATGTTTCTATTCATAAATCATTTTTTATTTGGTATTATAAGCCCATTTTATCATTACCACTAGCTGTAATGATCTCATTTATATTCATTACATCCTCTCTTAGAATGTGGGGTGTGTATTTTTTGTTGAAAAATCTTTTAAAACTTGAGAAACGTAGTTCAAGCTTTACGGGAATGAAATCACTTACTGCTTAGAAACGCATTTGAAAGTTTGTGACTGCACCGCCTACCAATGGTTTTTGCCGCTCTAGGGGAAGCAAACAAGGTAGTTTTGCAAGGCTGATGGTTTTGGAAGTGGGTGGTAACACTGCTGAAGAGTGGGGGAAGTTTCCCAACTAACCTCTCTCCAGTTAGTTGACAGCAAGCATGAAGGAGTCTATCATTCAGTTGCGTACATTTGTAGGTCTCTCCCACTGGATGGTCCTCAGGAGGTTAAAATTATTCTCCCGGCCGTCCTTGATAAATTGCACAACTATTTTTGGTGCCAGGACATAAACCTGGTGTACAATGCTCGATATAATTCTTTTTTCAGGAGAATTGTGGATTATACAGGTAGGCAATTTTATTTGGGTCTCCAACAGAATGTACAGGTAGAAAGGGTACTGTGCCAATTGAGGCTATCCTCAAAACGGTTTGTGACTTTTTATTATAAGGGCCACTCGTATAAACTCAACAGTGAAAATCGGTGCAATATTTGCAATTTAAATGAGTTCGACACCCTGTACCACTTTCTCCTACGATGCCCAATTTTGGAGCCCTATCGGCGACATTTTGTCGCTCGATACATTCAGGGCCAAAATTTAATATTAGAAGAGGATGTTTTATCGAGACTGCTTGATTTTCAAGGAGATAAAAGGAAAGTAATGAACATATTTAATTTTGTAACCAAATCTTTAATACTCCGGGAATTTTCTCTTGATGAATAGTAATTATAAATACATGAGTGAAATTTTAAAATGCAGGGTGATTCAACTGTATGCCTTTATATAAATATAAATAATAAGTAAATAATGAAAAACTAATTTCTTTATATAACATTGTATCCAGAAGTGACTAAGTATATATCCTTTATTTCATTACCATTACCTCTTTAATTGTTATTCGTTTTCACTTTGTTTGTATTGGGACCTGAATTCTTTGTAATAATCACTTTGTGATTTTATACAATAAACTATTTACTACTACTACTACATTTGTAGGTCTCATTACCACAACTCTTATCAATTTTCAATATTGAAATGTATCGTATTCATGTTTTTAATTTATGTGTTTGGTTAACGTTAAAATGGCTTTTGAAAATAAACCATGGTGTTTGAGAAACCTGTGATTTCTTAAGGAAAGACGGGCTGACAAACTCCATATTCTCATCAGCACCCATCAATCCTCATTACCACCATCAAATCATTTAATTGATGATTGAATTGATTAAATTTGGAATTTTAGATTTGAAATTGTGATTAGAGCACCATATTGTTCTTTGTTTTGCTCTCGTGATCCCTGGAAGCCATATGCAATTTTGGAAGAAATTTGGATATGTTTCACTGTCGTAAGATTTCAGCGTAGGAAATAGCGCTTTTTTAAAGAATCACCCCTACCTATATATCATAGTTTGTGTATATTGAGTTCTTTTCAATATCTCATGTTCTATCTAGGTATTTTTACATTTTTGTTAACATATTCTCATCTCTAGTACATCCTTGAATCTTCTTAATCGATAGAGTAGATGTTTAGGAGTGAGAAAATCTATTCCAAAAATATACCTACAACACTCCTTCTTTATTGGTTCTCTTAGTATGCAATGATACTTACCAAATGTATAACTTTTACTTTTTTAAGCAACGAGTAATTAGGTGTCTGCGGTCACGCGTTGTAATATATTTATATGTTCTTCCATTAATTTATAACCAAGTGCCTTCAACGAATTTCAGTCATGACATAGTCAACTGCTGCCAACGCTAGATTATAATATAGGAGCCTACAAATTTGCTCTGTGTGTTTTAAGTTGTTGTTAATATTAAACTTGTATGTACGTCTTGTTATAACTAATATTTTATTAATAAAAGATCATTTTATATGTAATGAATCTATTTTTATACATCTGATATGGCTTTTAATACGATATTGAAGAGCTTTAGAAAATTTAACTGATTGGTAGCTAACCTGAGGGGTTGGGGATCCCTGAAGGGGGTTTATTATGAAAAGATCCAAGCCTAAGCTGCAGGAAGTCAAGGGTATTGAATGATCAAGTTGAGATCACAACGAGCTATTTATTAGGAACATAAGTAAACGAGCAATCACAAGAAAAGTATCAAAGAGCATAAGTACGAGCAATCATAAATGGTACCAGAAACGAGCTTAAAACTAAGTGGTAGCGAGTTCATACAAGCTATCTTAATGAGCACTAGGTGTTTATGTACAGTGTAACAAGCAAAATTCAATGGGTGCGAGCACCTCTTAGTTGTAGTATGTAAATCTCAAAGAATTAGGCTGGAACAAGCTATAATCAACACTAATATCACAAGCTCAAGTGAGCACCTACGAGGTATGCTCACTATTGTATTGAAGCAACAAGAATGGCTGGGGAAAGGCTCCAACAAGCATAAATGAGCACCGATAAGCGGTTTAACAAGCACCAATACGCTCTCAACAATGTATGAGCTTGAAGAGCTTTGACAAGTTCCAACGAGCCTAGTTGCAGCAGGGGCTAAGCACACTAGTTTCACAGTACCTTAACCAAACTGAGAGAGAGTACGCTTCTACTGGAGCTTCGTCTTGCAGGGTCTCCACAATCCTCTGGGCATAACAGTCCAATCTTCAGGCGTGCAACTACACAAGCTATCCGGGTAAGAACTCTACCATTTCCTTCTGTCACTCATAGTTGGGGACGTTTTGTAAGAAAGTTGTTAATAGGCTGAAGGCATTTGATCGAATGACGATCCAGGCAGCACCCCCACTCTGGCAGTCCATCCTCTCTCCTCTTCAGATGGCAGGCCTGGAGAGGGAGAACAAATCCCCTATCCTGGGGGTAGCTCCGTCCCGACGTTTCTTCCGCTCTTGTTCCAGTGGAGAGAGTGGGTCCCAGGGGGTAAGTTCCAACCACCCCTGTCCTGGCGTATGTGGGGCGGTCGGGGGCTTACACTTTCTTAAAATATAAAATTATACTGTTTAAATATAAAGCTCAGTGTTGGATGCAAATGCTTTGTACTGCTTATAAACCATTCGAAACATCATGAAATATTTCCCAGATTTCTGTAATTCCCCTAATTTATACCGTTTGAACTGTTGCTCCTTATATCCCTGGGGCTTGCAGTTTTAAAACCTGCTCAACCTTCTTTTTTTTTTTTTTGCCTTCAAACTCGAATTTCTTCATAAAATCGATCTGGCGTTGCAAAGTTGATCAAAACATTGAACAGCCGAATAATTTTTCAAGTTTTATTGTAGTTTGGTAGCTTCTAGTACCTGTTTTGAAGTTCAAGTATTTCCAGAAACGTGATTTCTTGTACAATGTTGAACGTTTGAAATGGGATCTTAATACGTAAGAAGAAGTAGGTAAGTAAAAAGTTAGAAGAAGTGAAAAATTCAACCAAAATTTGAAAATAAGGTTAAAAGTTGAAAAACGGTTTTTTTTGGAGTGGAGAAATATGAGTTTTATGGCACAAAACGTTCAAAAAAATGTTTTTTCTTTTAAAAAATCCTTTAAAAATTATATCCTAGGGATGGGGACTAAGACTGTGCAGTGTAGGACATTTCGAACAGCTTAATTTGCAACGGAGTACCTTAAGACTGAAAAATTTCAAATCCCCCCGTCCTAAATTGAAAGAAAAATCACCAAATACCTTCAAATTGGTCAGGGTTATTTGGCAGTCGGGGAGATGTGTGTCCATTCAATTCCAAAAAACTCAAAAATTAGCCTGAAAAAAAAAACGTATTTTGGGATTCAAACCTCATTTTCACTGCAAAACCCCTAACTACAATCAATTTGGCAAGCCATTAGAAAACTGTCGTGTTGGCGCCGTTTTTAGACGGTCTCTACATTTCTGCTTAAAAAAAATAAAAGTAAATAAATAAAAGATAATACGATTACAAGGAGTTTGAACAACAGGACATTTTTAAATGTTGACAAAATTTACTTTTTGGACTCCCTTGTCGCCAATCAATTTTGCTTGAAATTAAATGTTTAGGTATTACAAAGACAGTACCTATCCTCAAATTGGAATTTTTCGTGCAAATTAAAGATGTTATGGAGATTTTAGTGAAGTAAGGACGAAAACACGAGAAGAATTCTTTAAAGTGAAATAATTCGGGAAGCAAGCCTATTAAAAAACTCTACAAGGTACTTTTTTCGGGAATACATAGGTCATAAAACTCGTTGAAAAGCAGTCGGACAGGACGCGTTACACCCTGAATAATGTAAGGATACGGTTTGATGTAGCCGCCGCTCCCTTCATGGGCACCAGTGAAAAAAATAATCCTTACTATCAATGTCTAAGGGAAATACGGTTATGAATCATGCATTTAATGTTCTACTTGAGAAATATTGACAATTGTACGTTGGTTTTTACAATATCTACCATAAAAAGATACAAATGAAAAGTTTCAATAAATAATGCCTCGATAAAATTATAGAAATTCAACTTTTTGGAGCGGGTGTTTGGTTTAGCTTCTGTGCTTTCCGTAGACAACGAATAACAAGAATCTCGTGGTCTTCGCCATTTTGATAACATCGGCACTTCGTGTTTCTGTCGGCGAGCGACAAAGAGAAATTGTTATTTATTGTCAATATTTTAAACTAAACTCGTCAATATGGTTTCGCTCAACCCGGTGAGGATCCTCAAGCACGAAGCTGAAGAGGAGAAAGGAGAAATCGCGAGATTGTCAAACTTCGTGGGAGCGATCGCGATCGGAGACCTCGTTAAGAGCACGTTGGGTCCCAAAGGGATGGACAAGATCTTAGTCAGCCAGGGGAGAAACCAGGTAAGTTACTAAATATGAAGTATACAGATAGCGGTAATGTAATTTTCAAACTGTGTTAAACTTTGGGGCTAACGTGATTGAGAATCACAAAACCGATCATCACCCTGTCATGCGTTAATCATCGCAGGTGTTACCCTGAACGCCCACTGCCTACTAATTTTATCTGAACGTTAACCATTACTAATTATGTTGCTGTTTAATCCACGAACAAACACATTAACTATGATTTAATACTTCGAGTTGACTACGTTTTCGAGCGACTTTGAACATCAGATTCTGTTACATCATGGTTCGTTGTGGGGAGTGAGAGTTGCTGATGGTTCGTTTGTGCAGTGGGTCCTGGACCAAGTTCAAAATCGAACCAGGTTCCTTCTAGGACCAACAGATAGGAGATGAGAACTGTTCATGTAAGCGTTTTGAACCAGTTCAGAACTAAAAACATCATCACTTCCATCCGAATCCTCACGGTGGCTCAAAACTTCGTTTTTTGGAGATTCATAGAAATAACTATAACACAGAATGGTAAATGATTGATTGATTAGATAACGATAAAATAGACTTGACATAACAGCTTCATTTGCTTCACCACCACGGGAGAAGAAGGGGTGGAGCATAAATGGTTTTCAGCACATCAGCTTGGCTAGAAGTTCAGGCGAAAATCCCGAACTGTCTGTACTAATCAGTGTAGGGCATATTTGTATTCATGAATACTAATACGAATATATTCATAGAATACATTATGTGTGAATATAAATAAGTTCGTATTCTCAGAATCGAGTGTAAATACAAACGTATTCGTATTCACTTCTGTGAATAGGGGATACGTTTTTACCGAAAAAAATTCCCATCTAACAGGAAATTGGACGCTGAACAAAAATGTTCCATGAACATGATGTCCAAAATGCACTTCTGCATGAAAAACATGTATTAATATGAATACATGCTTTTCATACAGAAGTGCATTCTGGATATCAATGCTCTCGGCCTTTTCAAAGTTAAAAACTTTTATCTAGGCTGGTGTGTCTAGACAGGGATCACATATGTGTGAAGTATACTAACATAGAAATACAACTGAAATTTAACAAAATAAATAAGGACACAAGCAACAAGACTGCTTCCGATTGTTCTCCTCGACTAAATTGAATCATGAAAGTTGGCTTTATAGGTAGTATAATATTGTTATAGCAGACCACGATCTATAGCATCGAAAAATACTAGGGAAACGGTAGCATACTGTCAAATTTTAATTTTGGATGCCTCTACATCTTGAACCGTCAAGTGACAAAGTTTGACAGGGACGGTTATGGAAAAAAAATTAACCGAAAATTGTCTGAATAGGTTCATCTCCTAAATTTTACATGACTCTTGGGTGCTTTGTGAATTTCTCATACTCACTTTTTATGCACCGCTCATTTGGCATGTGAGTGTGGCGTGCTTATTAGGTTTTAGAAGAGCATTCCTCCTGTGCACAGGATCTGCGTAGACAGATGGCTCCGGCTTCCAGTTGACACGGCAAGCAGGGTTCACATCAATCCGGAACGTCTGGAAATACGGATAGGGGAAGCTTGTAAAAAGCAGTGGAGGGGAATCGGCCGAGGCCAAGCTAACAACTCATTTCCTGCGCTTCCTCCCACAGTTGTTTCAGTTCCTGATGTCATTCTGTATGCACGGTAGTGAACTGTGCAGATGTGGAACAAAAAATATTTGGAAATTCTGATGCGTAAAGTTTGCTTCAAAAGTGCCTGTCTGGAAATAATATCCCCCCCCCCCCCCCCCAGCTGATGTCCAACCAATCAGCAGCTCGTACTCACTTTCTGGATAGCTTGCCAGATGGATGTGAACCCTGCTTCACTCACTTCCCCAGTTTACGCTGTTTAGTCATTCCAGCCTCCAGCTCCACAGCATATCAAAAATCTCTAATGAGTGTGGGATTCTCATCTGTCGCGTTACAGTATACAAGTTTTCCTTTGTTAGGCTTAATTTGTTGAACGGTTAGAGGACGTACTCCCACTAGACATATCTGGAATGGTGAATCCCTTCGGCACATGAAGGATGAGTAAGGTTGATATTTACTAATTCTGGAATCATTTTAGATTCCACAATTTTTAGCATGGAACATGCTCTAGCCTTGGACTAACTAGCCGAAAAATGTCACGCAGGAGGATAACGTGGAAGTGTCTCACGGATGTCGGCAAGGTTTGGGTATGTTTGTGACCAGTCGAAGTCAAGAATCATCTCTCCTGGTAACGTCTAGTGGCCGCAAGTTCTCACTGACTGACGTAATTACTGAATGCGGAAAATTGGAGAGCTTAAGATAAAGCAAAACTGAAAGCAGGAAACAGAAAAAAAGCGAGGCTAAAGAATGTTCCATGTTTTTTGAATTTCAGCCGCAGGCTCTTAGTAGTAAGCACCTGGGGGTCTAGGGGGCTTGCCCCCTGGCGAGGCGCTGTGAATGTGAACTTCAACATCGTATTGGGATGTGGAAAATTGGAAATTGAAGTGAAATGCATTTTTCTCTACAATTAGGAAATTTTACAAGTAAGTATATTGACGTACCCTTTAACAGTTGTTAATTTGTTTCAGGGTTCCATTCAAGTAACCAACGATGGCGCCACAATCTTGAAAGCCGTAGGTGTGGATAATCCTGCGGCCAAGATCCTGGTCAACATGGCTAAGGTTCAAGACGACGAGGTGGGTGACGGCACCACATCCGTCACTGTCCTGGCTGCGGAGCTTCTCAGAGAGGCCGAAAAGCTGGTTGAACAGAAAATCCATCCTCAGACCATCGTGGGTGGGTACAGACAGGCGACCAAAGTGGCTCTCCAGGCCCTCGAACAGGCCGCTACCCTCAGTGAGAATGACGCCGTCTTCAGGGAAGACCTTCTCAATTTGGCCAGGACGTCCTTGAGCTCCAAAATTCTGAACCTCCACAAAGAGAAATTCAGCAACTTGGCCGTGGATGCCGTGCTTCGTCTGAAGGGATCAGGAAATCTATCTGCCATACAAATCATCAAGAAGACTGGCGGTACCTTGAACGACTCATTCCTCGACGAAGGTTTCCTTTTAGACAAGAAAGTCGGTCAATTCCAACCTAAAAGAGTGGAAAATGCAAAGATCCTCATTGCTAACACTCCCATGGATACAGACAAAATCAAAGTTTTTGGGTCCAGAGTTCGTGTAGACTCAGTAGCTAAAATTGCCGAGCTGGAGTTGGCCGAAAAAGAAAAAATGAAAGACAAAGTTACTAAGATCTTGAGTTACAATTGCAACGTTTTCATCAATAGGCAGCTCATTTATAATTATCCTGAACAACTTTTCGCCGATGCTGGAGTCATGGCCATCGAGCACGCTGACTTCGATGGAATCGAACGTCTAGCTTTAGTTACTGGAGGAGAGATCGTATCCACGTTCGACAACCCAGAAAACACCAAATTGGGAGAATGTAAACTCATCGAAGAGGTGATGATCGGAGAAGACAAGTTGCTGAGGTTCAGCGGCGTTTCGTTGGGCGAGGCATGCTCCATTGTCATCCGTGGAGCGACTCAACAGGTAAAATATTTCATATCCATACATTTAAAATTAAATAATTACAATAATTAACCTTTTAATGGTGTTCAATTTGTAAAAACAACTAAAATCTCTTTTTGAAACTCTTATTTGGAGCATACGTATTTATTTCCTTCATCCCAGAAACGTTTCGTCCTGCAGCGAGGACTTCTTCAGTCTTATTATGTCAAAATTACATTCAGAATTTAGGCTGTGACGTAGTGGTGCCACCACACATCTCTTCTGTTTGTTTGTTATTACTGAAACTTGTAGCTTGGGTAAGCGAAGTAAAATTGCTCCCTCATCCTTTCCCATACATACAATGTCCAAGTACATCATCCATTTGGATGATATCAATTAGATACTCATTCAATAAGTTTTAACTTTTGCTTGCAGCTCTCTTCTCTCCCCTTTGTTACTCATAATAAACATTTTTAAATAATTTACGCAGTTGTGACCAACCAAGTCTTAATCATGACCACATTGTATGTGGGAAAGGATGAGGGAGCAATTTTACTTCGCTTACCCAAGCTACAAGTTTCAGTAATAACAAACAAACAGAAGAGATGTGTGGTGGCACCACTACGTCACAGCCTAAATTCTGAATGTAATTTTGACATAATAAGACTGAAGAAGTCCTCGCTGCAGGACGAAACGTTTCTGGGATGAAGGAAATAAATACGTATGCTCCAAATAAGAGTTTCAAAATGAATGTGGTCACCCCACTACCCACACCCAATACTAACTAAAATCTCATTTAAGGTCTTGACTTGGTTGGGAGCTACTTCCTTGTATACAGGGTATCTACAAAACTGAAACTAAAATTTGAAACAAAAATGCCTCATAAAGTTTTAGTTTTAGACGCTTGTATTCAGAGTTATTAACGATTTAGGGTTTTTTTCGTTTTATCAACCTTATTTCATTGAAACGAACCTAGCTCCCTCATTAAAGAGTCGTCTGAAATTTCAAGTGGAAAAAAGAATTCCTGGCTTTCTTCAGAATACTAAATACAATTTTTTCAGTTGAATGGCAAATAATGCAACCTGGAAAGTGAACTTAGAAATTTTTCGAAAACATTCCGTTTTGTCAAAGCGCCCAACCAAGTAATGCAGCATGTACAGTAGAAACTCTTTTGCGACTTCTTCAGTGCCGGACTATCGAAAATGCCGGATTACTGAAGTCTTAAGATAGTCGTTTTTTGCTAGGATACTTGAAATACCGCTAAAGTAGACAGTTAAAAGGGCTATCAATAGTTACCAAGCCATTTTTCCGTGTTCTATTATGATTTCTCTCACTTTGGCAGTGAAGGAAAATGTTGAAAACAAAACAAAGAAATAATATTCCGAATCCCTTGTTTGGAGCATGAGTCTTCATTTTCTTCGGTACGTTTCTTCCTTCAACGAGGACTTCATCAATGAGTTTAGTTTTGCCTGAATCTTCTTTTTTTTATCCTTCTATTTTTTCTTTCACTAATTAAATTAATGGCAACAATAATATAAACAGTTTTTTAATCATGACCAGTTTTTATATAAAGAAATGGGACAATTAAAAAATGCCCGTACTCAAGTATTAAAACAAAGTGCAAGGATGCGTGGCAGCCCATGATGAACTCTACATGTATTGATGACATAATAAGGCTGATGAAGTCCTCGTTGAAGGACGAAACGTACCGATGAAAATGAAGACTCATGCTCCAAATAAGGGATTCGAAATGAATGTGTTAACCCCACTACCTACAACTACTAGAAATAATATTTATGAAAGCATTTATTTCTCAATCCGACCAATTATGTCTAGAGCTTTTGTTGTACTGTGAGTGTAACATGTTTACTTCACTGCTTCTTGAATGGTGCTTGGTTTAGAAAACATTGTACTAAAACTCACAAAACATAACGTTCACGACTAGCGACACTGTTAAGAAAGCAGTAGAATGTGAATAGACAACACTAAGTGGTTTACGATGATTTGTCAAAAGTGCCGAGTCGTTCCAACTCAGCAGATTTTACCCTCGAACTCTGCCGAAATCGCCCTAATTCTGCCATACGCGTCTGCAAGCTTTATTCAGTTCAAAAAACGCTGCAAATTCTTTCACTGGGGTTTATTATTCGTTTGGCTTGCGTTCGTGATTTGAATTTCTACTAAGCTTTGGAGTGTGCGTGTTTCACAGGTGATAGAGCGATTTCAGGAGATATGCATAGAACACGTAAATCTGTTCTCAACCAAAATATCTATTTGGATTGATCAGTTGATCATATTTGTGTGCCTCCTGAAATTCAATAATCGCTCTGTCGCTTGTGAAACACGCACACTTCAAAGCTTAGTAGAAATTCAAATCATGAACGCAAGCCAATTGAATAATGAACACAGTGAAAGAATTTGCAGCGTTTCATGCATATCAGAATGCTTCAACCCGTGTATCGGCTACAAAGCCTTTTAGGAGTTCACTCCAGTATCCACATCACTACACCACTAGGTTACTGATATCAAAACAAAAAAATAATAAACCAAAATAACGCAAATGTTGGCACCATAAATCGGGCCATATATCGGGAATGGTTTGACCTACGGACCTGGGGAGGGGCTCATTCGATTCCTCATGGAAAGTTCTTAAAAAAGTTTACATTTAGGCCGCCTTGGACTTGTTTTGAGGTATCTAGGGATTTTACAAAACTTTGACAACCTTAAAGGGCACTTTAAATTAAGTGAGAAGATTAGGGCCCTGTTGGACCAGCATGGATTTTTCCTGAAAATTTCAGCTCTTTTGCTTCAGCCGTTTGGGAGAAATCGTGCGTACGGTGGACGGACGGAAATTTTTTTTATTGCAGATTCGGATTCTACACCCTTTGAAACGTAAACCATGAAATTTTCAGGGGGTTAGAATTTTTTTTCAAGAGCGATTACAATAGTTTATTATTGAATAATAAACCAAAACAAATATAGACTGATGTCGGGTTATTGAAGGTGGCGGACTATCGGATGCCAGATTAGCGGGGTTTTACTGTACGTTCGAATATTTACTCTTAGCTGTGGCAGGAGGGTTTTTTTAGTCTGTACACTTTGAATTAAGGTGTTGAGTTGTTTTGATTTTCTGTTTAGATCGTCGATGAGGCTGATCGTTCTCTTCATGATGCTCTGTGTGTATTGACGACGGCTGTCAAGGACAAAAGGATAGTTTATGGAGGAGGATGCAGCGAAATGATCATGGCCAGAGCCGTCAGTGCCGGTAAACAGAATTTTCTAAGTTTTTAAAAATGTTTATGATAAATTGAGTGTTTAGTTAGGGTACAAAATGTTGAAGCCTAAACGGGAAGATGTATGAAAAATGTGGGATGTATGATTTGGGCTGAAAACTTGTATTGGCTAACCAGCCTTAATGATATTTGACTGACCCCCAAGTTTGGTTCATAGCTCAATAATTTTAAGATTGCGTCGGTATAGTAGTTTCCTGCATACTCACATTCAAGCATATGTTGTGGATAACGCGACTGAATTGAAGAGATGTATAAATATAGGGTGTTCCAGAAGTAGCGCAGGATGTTAAATTGTAATAGAAAACTCAATTTTTGCCCAATCTGAAACTTTTTTATTTGAAAATGTTCTGTAACATCTCCGATTTAGACATGAAAAATTACATCGGGCATATGTCCACCTAAAGCCCACTAATCAGCCCAGCATAATGTCCACTGAACGGCCCTGTCACAGAAATTTTCAATCACCTGATTTGTTCTCGGATTGATGGTGGCAATCGTTGCGTGTGGCAATATTGCTTCCTTCAATTCTGGGATCGTTCGAGGTTTAAACCCCCATCCTGTTAAAACCAAAATGGGGTAACTTGCCACACATCGCGCGTTTATTCGCATGAACCTTCGATTTGATGAAGCCCCACAAGGAAAAGTCGAGAGGGGTGGAGCTCGCAGGACCGTGCTGACCACTCCTGCGTCCTTCGGAGTGAAATGATGCGGTTCGGAAACTTTTGTTGCAAGAGTTCGATGGTTTCGCGCGAGTTGTGGCAAGTTGCCACATTTTGGTTTCAACAGGATGGGGATTTAAACCTCGAACGATCACGGAATTGAAGGAAGCAATAAGGTGAACAATTGCCACCATCGATCCGAGGGGTACTTGTACGAGCGTCCCCGTAGGGAGGGAAGGCGATGTTTTGGAGTCATAGGCATGTACGAGCGGCCCCGCCTGGTCTAAGGGCACAGATTAGAATGGTACGAGCGGTCCCAGTTGAATCCAGTGATTGGAAGGAATCCGAGCGAAGATGGAACCCGAAGTAGCCTTGTTAACGAAAAGTTCGCGTGGAAATCGAGATATTATGTTGGTTAACGGTTACCCTAGCCAAGTATGTCCAAATCGTTTCATATAAGTGCCAGCCCAGATCGAATAACTGCGAAGTATCTACTTGGGTCGCGAGTCATGTGACTGTGATTGTCTATTTGCATGTTTTGACAGTGTTCATTTTAGAGCAATCAATTATACGCAGGAAGTTTCGAGTTGGTGCTATTGGTTTCATTTCCCATATTTCCGTGGGGCCGCTCGTACATGTACGCCTAGACCGACCGGGGCCGCTGGTACAAGTGCTCACACACTGAGTGGGGCCGCTCATGTACCCCAACTGATCCGAGAACCTGCCAGCAGGTGATTGAAAATTTCAATGGCTTAAGGTTTCCATATGCACGATGTAATTTTTCATGTCTAAATCGGAGATGTTACAGAACATTTAAAGATAAAAAAGTTTCAGATTGGGCAAAATTGAGTTTTTTATTACAATTTAACATCCTGCGCTACTTCTGGAACACCCTATATAAGTGCTACAGTTTGTGAGGTGATGGAATGGTATAGTTGCCCCTTCCAATGAGCTGAATGCGGATGTAATGCTCCACTACGCTCTGAGGATGATCCAGACAAGTCCATCCAGATGATCCATCACAAGTTTGAAATTTAGAATTGGTGTAAGAGCTCAAGCCATCTGCCATACTTCCAAAACCTTGAATTCTATGACCACTTTTTTGTATCTGCCTAGTTAATCGTGATGATAGGCGACAAGCAAACGGCATTTACGTTCAGATTTGACTCAGTGTAGAGCAATTCGGAATAGAACTGAATGTTGAGTAGTTATCAGAAAACAACTTGAAATACTACGTACACAATCTTTTCCATTACTTTAATTTTAAAAGTAACTTCAAGTAAATTCAACTATTTTGATTGATTTATTGTAAAAATGAATGATTGTGCCTATCACTTGATTTGACCGAAACATTTAAATTCCAGCTGCGGCAGACTTCCCGGGCAAAGAGGCCGTCGCTATGGAAGCCTACTCCAAAGCCCTCCTCCAGCTCCCGACGACCATATCCGACAACGGTGGCTTCGATTCCGCTTATCTCATCACCAACCTGCGGGCGGCCCACAAGACCGGCAACCCCACCGCCGGCCTGGACATGGAAAAGGGAGAAGTTGGCTGCATGAAGGAGCTGGGAGTCGTTGAATCCTACACAGTCAAACGGCAGATGATTCTCTCAGCCTCTGAGGCGACCGAAGTCATCCTCAGGGTCGACAACATCCTCAAATCTGCTCCTCGTAGGCGCACAGAAGACAGGGGCCACTGTTGAACGCTCAGTATTTTTCGTTTTGCTTTTCATCACTCGCTACTTAATCCTAAATCACCCGTAACAAACCTTCTAAACTTTTCATTTGCCTTTTGGATCAATTTTGTACGTATTTAAGTTGCATTAAGATCCTACAATTAATAGTTGAATAAAATTTATATTGCCACACATTTGTTATTCATCATTGATTCAAGTACCTACAGAAGATCCACATTTTTAAAGAGTTTTTAACTTCACTCTTCCACGAATCCCATGTAATTTAAGCCAAAACCAATTAGAATTAATTTATGAAAGAATATACGATGCGTCACACCATTTGTGATCAATTTTTACTCGAATAAGAAAATTATAGCTGAACATGATTCGATGGATCCCAACAAACCAACATGATTTTAAGAAAGCCATTGTCGTGGATCGAACCTTTTCTGCGCTAAAAATGGAGCTCATTCTATATTGTAAGTGGAGAACTAATGAAGAGAAATACCAATTCACTGAGGTTTCAAAGCCAGTGTACTCAAAAATGATGTATGACATCACAACAAAAATCCTCATGATTCAGATATTATGACATCAAAAAGTGAGTTTTTAACTTCATCGAATTAATTTATGAGAATATATGAAGATTCAATAAAGATTATACAGATTGTGTACTCTGGAGCTTTTTTTGGCATGGAAGGCATTCATTTTGACCTGAAAAATGATTTTAAGTTGATAAATTAAGAATCTGACGTCAAGAAATGTAGAATTGGAGTTGTAAAATGTGCCAATAGGCTCTGAATGATAGATCCTGCTTCTTGTGCAGTACAAAACCATGATTTCTACCCACCGTTCTGACTGTCAGTAACTCGAGGACATTAGACATTGTTTAATCACTGACTTCTCCGAATGGTCGAAAACCTGAATACTATATTGGGCTGCCAGAAGTCTACTCAAGAGCCATGGCTATTAGGTGTGAGGGATATGATCATTCATTACTTAGGTTATCAAATTTTACTGTAATGCAGGGTACGCTAAATTTACGAAAAAAGGCCAGCAGAACCTGAGCAAGCAGTCTTAACGTGTATACCAAGGTGAGAATTCAAGTGGACGGAGAGAATCTCCCCATGGAGGCAACATTTTTTTTTTTTCTTTAGATAAGTAGGGCTAAAAGATGATGAGGCCACACGTTCCCAGTGTGATTGACTCTAAAATTACTGAAAGTATTTATGTTCAAACTACATAGCTACAGAACAGACTATGATGGGCTATCTCCATATGAGATGATCAGTTGTATTGTCATTGCGTTCGAACATCTTGGAGGCAAGGAGATGGGTGAAACATAGCTTTGGTAATCTGGAGACGTCTACATTGCACCACTTGGACCGCCAAGAAGGGCAGGCGGAGAACCTAATCTCCACGTACGGAAATTCCAGCTTAATATGAACAAAATAGTCTGGAGTGTTATTGGGTGAAGAAAGAAAAAGATTCATAGGCAGGAAACTGGACCTCCTCTAATACCTCACTGTGAGATAGTTCGTAGGAGATGATGATTGATCACTGCACTCCACGACGAAAATAGCGGTTGTCACCCCTCTCCTAACACTATCTCCAGCATGCTGAACGAAATGCCCAGAAATGACGAACTTCATCGCCAAGTATACGAATTGCCGATAGGGATTTGCTGCTGAACTTGTAACGTGTGGAAATGCCCTCTCCTAAACATTAGACTTGATATGATTCATGTAGAGGTGCCAACCATCCCTTACAATACCGGAACGTAACCATCCCAACTGCTACTTCCCACCGTTATCTCGGCCTAATTCTGGATCAACGCCTCACCTTTCACGAACATATCTCCCAGCTACTCAGAAAACTGAAAATCCGAACCAACCAACTAAAACCACTTCTAGACAACCCCACAGTGCAACTTCACAACAAAGTGTTAATATACCTAACACTTATCCGACCTATATGGACGTACGCCCTTCCGATCTGGGGGACACGCTCGAAATCGGAATTCCGAAGGATCGAACAACAACAAAACTCAACCCTCCAACGCCGAATCATACACACTCCGCCTTATATGAGAAATAAAACAATCTACGATGACTTCAACATCCTCAATTCCTCAGAACTTCCTCATCAAATACACATCTGCCTTCATTCTCAAAAACCGCGACCACCTCAACCCACTAGCTGCGGAAGGGCTGCAACTTCCATCATCACCTCGCCTAACACGCCCCAGGTACATATTCTGCAACTTCCTCAACATCGAGTAAAACACCAACTGTGAACAACAGAAGAACTGCATCTCATGTATTACTTAACTCCTCTTGAGAAGTAAATACAAACTTTAAATTTCTGAAAGTGCTATATCCAATATGGAATGTTACACTGTGTAACGGTCATAAATGAACAAAGTCAAAAAGAAAAAAATGTAGAGGTGTTCTTCCTCACAGAAGAGGTGAAGGGTTTTCAATATTTTCCTCATTTCTGAACAGTCATAAGACAGCAGACAAAGATCGTCAGCGTAAAGAATTGAGATGCTGTTCTCTACAGACAAACGAAGCTCCATATTGTCTTATGGACATATTCCTGGAACAAGTCCTAAAACCAAATCCAGGGTTCATCAAATTTAAAAGCAATCGTCGTGCCTTCAGAAATAAGTAAACAATATGTCTCTATAGTAAGAAAACAAACCCCTTTGTTGCCATGACAAAGAAAAACAAATAGAGTCCTATTTTGTGTTTCTCCCAATCCGTTATTTCACAAGAAAAGGTTATGTTATTTACATCTAGCGTTCTAAATATCGACCTGAGAACGTTCTTCAAAAATGTGAACAATCTTCCAGTTTTAGCTATCCACTAAAACTCTTCTGTGCTGAGCTATGGTGATGGAAATTAATGATTCTGGAGATCGCAAGCCCTCATACTTGGAACTCGTTCAAGAATTAGAAAAGTAAGAAAAATGATTTCTCGGTACCAACGAAATAATAACAGATCTAGGCTGAAGTATAGAATAGGTAACACACACCTCTTTTCAGGCTCATTTGAACATGTATCGATGTGTACTTTCATCGATATACAGGGTGGCCAAAATTGAACGGACCAGGCATTTATCTCCGTAATTTCCGAGCCTAAAAAAAAAAAAAAATTTCAAATGACCACTTCACTAATTTTTAACAAAGGAATTCAAATATCACAATTTCACGCATTGCGCAAATGCGCGATTTGCGCATCAACTTCGTTATTTCAAATGGGAACCCCCATTTTTTATTGTGCGTAATTGGTAACCGGTTCAGCGAGCACGCAAAATTGCGCAACCCCGAATTTGTCAAATAGTTGGTGATGGTGATCTGTAAAGTATGGCATATGAATTTTCATTGGTTTTTAACGCTGATTCACGTGATGCTATTCGTTTTTTTTATTTGACTCAATTTTTGCGGAATAATGACCAAAATTTGTTCATTTTGCGAACTAGGCCGAACACATTTGAACACACATCGAAAGCGTGGACCTATATCGATAGGAGACATCTGGTTTTTCAATATGGCGATGGTCTGATAAGAGATGTGTTACCTATTCTGGACTTTTACCCAGATCTAGTTGTACACAACTCCATAGAGGGGGGGGGGGGGGGGCACTGTCCCCGATGCCCTGGGCCAGCCTTTGTAAGGGGGTCCGGATTTTCGGCCGTTCGAAGTTTTAGAAGCTCCCCTGTTCAATTTTAATTTGGTATGGAAGTTTTCAAACAGAATTAATAAATATACACATACAAAGCTGTAGAACTCAATCATTCTCAATTTTCCACAATAACTACAGTAGTTCGTAGACTTTTTTTTTTTGCCCCTGGGCCTGGATCCTCTGCCCTGGTCGAGCAGCAAGATGGTGTGAGCAAACTTTAATAAATTACAATTTTACATTTATGTTGAATGATGTGGAAAATTGAGATCTTTGGCGAGAAAGATAATGGTTAATTATACCTACATCTTGTAACAAATGAACTTTTTCCAAGATTATTCCAATGCGCAAATAAAATGTGTATTTTATACAATTCTTTTGTGTGTTTCACACATTCTCTAGACGTTACGCATAACTTCTAGGCATGCTACACTATACACACGGCGTCTTGGGCAAAGTATGAAATAGATTTATCAACTATTCCTCAAATTCCACTTCTGATATTGGTAAAAGGAAGATCTCCAAACCAAACATTCCCCAGTTGATTTTTTCGTAAACTAACTAATCTTCTAACAATTGAGTACACTAGCTACTTTTCAACCTGACTTTTGTAAAATTAGATTAGATGACACACTGCAGCAGCCTTGTACATAAATTGGTCTGATTGTCAGGCTCAAGGAGAACGACTGTGAACGCAAATCAAGAATCATGCAATTGATACGCGATAACAGAAGTATGAAAGACCGCATGAAGGCGTTGGAACGTGCGTTACAAAATTTCCCGTTAACCAGGTTGACACGCGAAAGAGAAGTAAGCACAGTGTTTGAACAAGATAAAATGTATTCTGAAACACAAGTAAACATTTATTAAAAATAAATCAATCAATTCATGAAGAACCAGCTTGTACACATTGGAATGTAGATAACCATGTGCTAAATTGATTGATTTGTTCGTTCATACGGTTCTGTCAGTTCACACCTCCTCTTATGATTGAGTGGATTTGGTGAACTTATAAGATGAACATGAAAAGATTGAAAAAACACCCTAGTTCAGCTCGAAAAAGATAGATACTGAATCCTTTCGTGAACCAAATTCATGCCGCAAATGGCATGAGCGTGTGAACGGAGTTTGCGCAAGCCATTTGGTTTGTGCAAACCAAAAAATCCAACCGACATGAGGTTTGTGATGGATATGGTTAGTTGGCTCCATCCCGATTTTAGAATCTGTCGCCTTGGGAGATGAGTCGGACGCCTGCAAGCGTCTGAATCATCTTCAGAGCGTGGTAGAGCATTAACAATGCATCCAGCTCTTTGGAAGGGGCATCTATACCATTCCATCACCCTCACAGGTTGGAGCTAAGTTTGAGAGTGTAAACGCGGTTCAAGCCAACCCACTAATCTCGCGCAGGCGTATCGCCCCTCTTCTGGAGGGAATCTATGTAGACAATGTGATGTCATCTGATGTAGGTACTACGACGTATGTTTTGTTCAGGAACAATAGGACTATTCTCGCGATGCAGCAAGAAATTGTAAAATTATAGACAGTTGCGGAAATCATTCGGTTCCCCCTTCAACTCGACGATTAACTTCGTATGTGAAAGGAGGTCCCTTTTCAGTAACCAATCCTTGGTCCATTTCCGCCGTTTAGCCCTTTTAATTTACAATGTCTTTCTCACTAAATACGCTGCGGTCGCACATGGGATTAGCTCCTCCTCATCCATTTTTGATCAACAAACAATAGAAACCACAATAGTAGTAAATTTGAGAACGATCCCACCAAACGGCTTGCACAAACTCAACTGAACGCGTGGACGCTACCAAGTTGTTCAGTTCAGTTTGCGCAAACTCGCTTGCACAAGCCGGTTTGTGCAAACGGCATGAGCGTGTGAACCGGCCTTAATAGTAAACTCGACGAACTGCACTCAAACTGTTGCCCCTTTTTTTTCACCCAGGGAAACGCAGATGAAGAGGTGGACTTTAATGAACAGCTCATTAGAACATTCATCGAATTAACGTGCGAATGTATCGTGATAAATAAGAAACTTAAGTATCTGCGAAGGATAATGAAACTCAACTCTAAAAAGCTGAGAGAGTTAGTAAGTACCTAGAATTTCATTGAATCCAACTCAGGTGACTGTTCATGTCTGTATACATATACAGGTTATTAAGGACTAGTTTTAGGAACACAGCTCTTAGACTATTGAACTTTCCCTTTTTATTAGGTAATTGGTGGTATATATAAGTTAGGTACGTTCGATCGGTGTTACCAGAGAATATCTGCCCTCCCAATCAGAGGAAGATTAGAAGTGATTTAGTTGGTGTTACCAGCACAGCATACTGCCCTCCAGACTAAACCTTAAGGAAGTGTAGTCTGTTGTTACCAAGGAGAGATCTCCTTGCCCATATGGTACACAGTATGAGGAGATTTAGTCGGTGTTACCAGTTCAGCGTACTGCCCTTCTGACTTAACCTTGCCCATATGGTACACGGTATGAGGGGATTTAGTTGGTGTTACCAACACAGCATACTGCCCTCCCGACTAAACCTTGAGGAAGTGTAGTCCATTGTTACCAAGGAGAGATCTCCTTGCCCATATGGTACATGGTATGATGAGCGGATCCTTAACACTTCGGAGTTGCAGTCGTTACCAGATAGCGTGATCCACCCTACTGCATCCTAGGTGAAAAAGGTACCAACTGACCTAGCTAGTAGGAGAAGTTAGGTTACGAGTAAGAAAGCAAAGTGATCTTTTAATACTCCCAGAAGGACTTCCAAACTAACTGACTAGCTGCTGAAGGGCTGGTCGTATATACAATATACCGCCCCGGCTTGCTTAACCCTTCCGGGTTTTCCCGTAAGATTTGTCCATTGAGGGTCAGCGCTAATGGCCAGGGAAAACTTGGCGTGCCGCCATTCGGGTGCCTTTATTCCTTGAACGAGAAAAATACACGTGGTTCCCACACAGATATTGTGATATCAGCTTTTGTTACGTAGAGTGATAGTTAAGTTTTGCTTGCTATACAGTTATATTCACAATAAAGTCATCCTGCCACCTGGTAACCACAATGTTTATCAAAACTTTGTTCCGAAATAGTGTTGCACAAACGGTTATGGTTGAATTTTAAAATATAGTTTGGATAATCTAGAATGAAATTACCATGTGTAGATTTTTAGAAACATGGGTAAAACCGTTCGACAAATATCAGGATTAGGATAATATTTCAAAATCAAGAAGAGCAAGATGAGGTGAAGTAGTTTATTCAGGGAACAAACGTTTGGTAGGTTCGTACGGTTTTGACAGGTTTAAAAATTATGTTAACAAAGTCATTATTGAAAAAATACCCTTATCATAATAAATATTAAAAAACACAATCCGACAAGAACAACACAGTTGAACAACACTAAAAATGAGTAAAGTTTACGTCTTTTTAAAGCCCACTAGTAAGTTAGGGTCGATAAAGGTACAAGTAGCCTTGAATGACCTTAGTTCTGTAGAGAAAAACTTGAGACATTTAAACAATACTCTCAGCTCGTCGTGAAAGAAGATTACAACCGAATTAAAACGAAACAATTAAATAAGTAATAAGCAGGTAACGTTAAAAACGGCAATGGTTAAAATTTCAACATCTATTTTACAGGAAAACTTCTTAAAAGTGACAGGAGGTTTAAAAGTAAAAGAAGATAAATGTTGCCAAACGGAACTAACTTTTAGCAGTGAAGGCACGACAAGGTGAGCTTCGCATGGTTCCAAGTTGGAGAGAGTTTGTGATTTTTTATTTTGCACAGTAAAAACAATACAAGCTTTTAGATTTAGCTTATATTCGAGAAGAGAAGATTTGAAGGAAATTAGGTAGGTAACAAAATTATTTGTGCTGGTGCTCTAACGTTTTCCTTGATAATATGCAACTCTTGTGTTCATTCTACTAAACATCTTTGGAATTGGTTTAAACTAGAATTGAGCTTCCACAGTCCAAAGAAGAATGATGCAAGTAAATGTGGAGGTACGCTCGTGTATCTCACGTTCAAATGTCAAATTTCAGGTCTGACGGTGCATCTTCTGACACGGACACGCTCATGTCTGAAATGTTCTACTTGCCGACGCATCCCGATCTTCCAGACTTGCGACTGTTCAGTTTGTTGTGAATAGTTCTGAACGAAGGAGCACGGTTTGAAAATACATTGATCCAACATGCTTTGATTTCACATTTACCTAGTTTTTTCTAAATACATTCCGATTTTCAAAGGCACTAAACTCTAGTGATTGGTTTTCAAAATATCACAGAACGCTATGGCATCGAATTACTTCATACCTACTCTAAAAATTTAATTTTGACCAGTCACAAATGAATTATATATATCAATAATATATATAATTTCCTTACATGCGTAGTTAATCGCGATGTCAGTTCTTCAGTTCGTGGAAGGAAAGCCGCACTTCTTCAATCTGAATCAGTCTTCTGACGAATCATCTGTGAGCATGTTTTCACTTGAATTGGGCTTGTCACCATCAATTTCAAACGCCAATACTTCATCGTCGTCCAAATGTGAGGCGCCTTGGACAAACTTGGCAAACCTAGGATTAAGTACAAACATGATTAGTGAAACAATTGAGGACGTAGCTGGAAAAAGGGGTTCCATCCTATCTGATGACGCAAAACAATGCCAAAAAAGTATGTTTTGCAAGAAACAACGTTTCTAAAACATGGACACAAGTTCCCAAGACCATTTCAGACATTCTCATTGGGAAATGGGGCTCTCATGTCAAGTTTCCTAGGACAACGGATGGGAACTGCAGTTCCCATGTCAAGTTCAAATAACTCATTATTGACTGCATCACTGTCTGGGTCAGTTGCAGAGCATCCTAAACGACAACGCTGAATTTTAACAAAGAATGTGTTTTAGCCATGGACTAACTAGCCGAAAAATGTTACACGGAAGTGCCACATGTACCAGGACGCCAGGAGCGACCAGGAGCTAAGACCGCAAAAACAGAAATTTCATAACGAAATCTGGGACGACAACAGGGATACCGTAGTCACCCAACCAAGCCGTTTCTAGGGAAATTAGCCGTTCAGTTTTCAACAGACAAAAATTGTTCTCCATTCGTTGGAAAGAACTCGTTCTATCAAGCAGGCCTTATGCACTTTTTGTAGTTATTTATGTTATTAATAGATTTAGTAAACAATGCTGCTTGTTTTGTTGTCACTTGGTTGTAGTGTTGGTTACAGCAGACGCTCATGGAAAAGAAAACTACCAAGATTGATCAATACCTACTATGAATACGAATGAGGGAAGTGTAAGGAACGGCTTATTTGTAACCTGGTGTAACCTATGCAATATTTTGTTATGACGTGGTGATTATATGAGATTCTGATTTAGTGGGACGAAAGTAGCAAAATTATGTGAAACGCGCGGGCTAGAACACATACTGTGTTTCAATAATTTCGTCCGAAGTATGTAAATAGGGGTAACTGGCGGTCCAAGGTGCTTCAATCTGCTGAGTAAAACATGGGGGTTGACTCCCAAGATGACACTATGGGCCTATAAAGCAATTGTCAGACCCATGGTCACGTACTTTAGTATGGTGGCCAAAAACTTGCCAAACGTCTGCTCGCCTGGAACTTAATGAACTTCAGAGGCAGGCTTGTATTGGCATCACAGGCGCCATGAACACCACTCCCACAGCAGCATTAGAGGTTCTCTTAGACCTGCACATAAATGTGCAGAGAACAGCCTACCTGGGGGCCATTAGAATGCAGCAAATGGGAATAACAAGGCCCTCCCTACAAAAAGATAGTCACTTGGAAATACTGGACAAAATAGATACAGATCCATTGACTATGTCCATCTATGACGTAATGTTAGAAAAGATGAATGTTTTGACCAAAACACCACGAGTTAGATTAAGTTTATCTCTTAAGCTGTGATTGTGAGATTCGGTTATAATCTTGAGTGTTTGTGTTGGGCCCGTCAAAGTACATCTTGATAGCGTCGTTCAGCTTGCTGTTGCACGAGTCTCTTCCGTCTCTTCGATC
>JAVIWC010006171.1:0-62909 GCA_031894815.1 Creontiades dilutus
GTTTTTTCTGAAATTCAATAATCGCTCTATCACCTGTGGCTCCAAAGCTTAGTAGAAATTCAAATCATGAACGCAAGCCAATTGTGAACCCCAGTGAAAGAACTTAGTTGTACATAAATAGAAAAAAAAAATAAAATAAATAAATGTATCTTGTTTGTGAGAAAGGACTGTTGCAGTTCCCTGACTATATAATACATACAGACATATAATCGTCCCTTAGGGTCGTGATAGTTACTGACAGCGATTTCTTCCTCCTCGTACTACATGATACATGAAACTTTGCCATGGAGAAATACTCCTCTAAAAATTTCAGCTGTTTTGATCAACTGTTCAGGTCTGAGTAATTTTGCATCTTCTCTTAAAATTGAAATTTTGAATTTAACGGAATGAAAATTGAAGAAAACTTAACGCTCTTTTCAACTGTAATTCAAATGTAATTTATTTATTTGGGGAATTATGGCCATTTCAGTGAAATAAAGTCGAAAATTCGCAAACAAACTTTGATGTAGAATAGGCAGAAAAGAAGTGGACTCAAAAAATACTATGTGGGAAAAGTTATTGTAAATTCGTTCCTGGATCGATCCCTGAAGTTTCGTCGTTCTGATGATGAAAACATCCTAATCAATCTTGATAACACGATAATGATTTGTAGAATGTTTAAATGTCATTTGTCGTCATGGTGATTTCAGTGGTTAACGGAATACAAATTAAGATAATAGAATGAACCATCAGGAAACGTCGATGGGCATCGATCGTCTTAGGTGAAGTTGGAGAGTTGTGTTTGGACAAGACCATTATAGTAATCTACGCTCTTGTATCCAATCATAATTGTCTCTGTTACGAGTTTCTTAATCTCGTAAATGAAATCACAGATTGCCTGTAGCCTAGATTAGTAGGACCAAAATTAGTGAGTTTTTAAAAACATTCGCTCTTTTGTCCAGACGTGTACTCAGTAGGGAGTGGATTGAGAGAAGTTTGTTTATTTGTTAACCTTCATGTCGAGACGGATCTGACGTAGTATCTTAAAAGGGGGGAAAGCTTTATGTTTAGACGTATCTGACGTACTCGCTTTTGGTAGGGCCTTGAAAAGTCTTACGTCGAGACGGATCTGTCGTACTAGCTTTTTCTAAATAGAGTGGGTGTTTCGTCTAGACCAGGGGTCGGCAACCGGCGGCTCTTTGGTTATGAAACTGCGGTTCTTTAGTTCCAAACGCAAATACAGGGTGACCCACAAGTTGCGACCCCCCCTCCTAAAATCGTCAAAATGAGAGTAAACAGGAAATTTTTTTTTTGAATCTTCATATTTTCTTCCGAAGATCTCAAATTTCATATTTGCGCACTCCGCGCAACTGCGCAACAATGCGAAATTGACATTAACTTTCTTATTTCAAATGAGAACCCGCATTTTTTATTGCAGATTCGGATTCTACCCAGCATTTCATGAAAATTTGACCCCTCAACCAATTTTTGGTTTATTATACAATAATAAACCATTGTAATCGCTCTGAAAAAAAAAATTCTAACCCCCCCTGAAAATTTCATGGTTTACGTTTCAAAGGGTGTAGAATCCGAATCTTCAATACACATTTTTCCGTCCGTCCGCCATATGCAAGATTTCTCCCAAACGGCTGAGCAAAAAAGCTGAAATTTTCAGGAAAAATCCATGTTGGTTCGACAACACCCCAATTCTTGAGCCAGCTCTCTCAATTTTTTTTTAAAATCCCTAAAAACCTAAAAAAAAGTCAAGGCGGCCTGAATTTGGACTCTTTTGAAGAACTTTCCAGGAGGAATCGAATGAGCTCCTCCCCAGATCCGTAGGTCAAAGCATTCCCGATATATGGTCCGATTTATGGTGCCAACATTCGCGTTATTTTGGTTTATTATTGTTTTTTTTTGATATCAGTAACCTAGTGATGTAGTAATGTGGATACTGGAGTGAACTCCTAGACGCTTTGTAGCCGATACACGGGCATTCTGATACGCATGAAACGCTGCAAATTCATTCACTGGGGTTTATTATTCAATTTTAATTTGGCTTGCATTCATGATTTGAATTTCCACTAAGCTTTGGAGTGTGTGTGCTTCATAGGTTATATTGCGATTTTGAATTTCAGGTGATATGCATAGAGCACGTAAATCTATTCTCAACCAAAATACCTATTTGGATTGATCATTTGATCATATTTGTGTGCCTCCTGAGATTTAGCATTTTCTCCCAAAATCGAGAAAACCGTACGCATGTTTTTATTGTGGGGGGTATTGAGGTTCAATAAAAACGCTGCAAATTCTTTAACTGGGGTTAATTATTCAATTGGGTTGCGTTCATGATTTGAATTTCTTCTAAGCTTTGGAATGTGAGTGTTTCACAGGTGATAGAGCGATTATTGAATTTCAGGAGGCACACGAATATGATCAACTGATCAATCCAAATAGGAATTTTGGTCGAGAACAGATTTACGTGCTCTATGCATAGGTATCTCCTGAAATTCATTAATCGCTCTATCACCTGTGAAACACGCACACTCCAAAGCTTAGCAGAAATTCAAATCATGAACGCAAGCCAATTGGATAATAAACCCCAGCAAAAGAATTTGCAGTTTTTTTTTTTTTTTTTTTTTTTTAAATTAAAAAAAAAATTACGCTAATGCTGTTAATTGCTGGCAAGAAATTTTTTTGTGTGGCTTTACAGCAGCCAAAAATTACATTTTTTTTTCTTTTATTTTTTACAATGTACAAAATTACAAGTTTTAAAAACTTTGAAATGTTGTAAATTGTAATTTTTGGCTCTTCCGACTCAAAAGATTGCCGACCTCTGGTCGAGGCGAATCTGATGCACCTTCTTGCTTAATAGGTTGAAAGTAAAGAGCTTTTTTTTGTGTTTGAACCAGAGTTGGCAGTAATCAATCTCAATAATTAATTAAAATAATTACAACTGTGCTGCTTTGTGTTACATTTGTGTGCTCATTATTTTCGTGGAAATATAGACAACGTTCTATTTTACTCCGTTGTTATTGAAATTGGTTTCCAAACTTCGTCGCGAGTGACTCAGTCCAAATAAGTTATCAATTACGTTTTCAATTACATTGGCAAAAATGATTGGGATTTAAACCAACAACAATAGAAATTCAGCTGAATTCGTAAAGAAGTGAATTACTCTTGAAATTATAACCACCAATAGCCAGGCTACGTTGGAAGGCGTTGGGAGAACGATTGGCGCCCTTAGCTTAGTGCTCAGGGCTCAAATAGGGTTCCCCTCCTCGTCCCATGCCTGACCAAGATAGGGAGCGCGCCTTCTTCGTTCAATGTACCTGAGCCCTGGGGTTTCCAGGCTTTTGATTGATTTTATCGTGTGATACGTAATATTACTGAATACATGGTAATGTTGGAAGTTGTTACTATGACGATTTAAGCAACATCATGGTCAAGATACTGTGCGTTTGACACCTACATATTTACCACAAATTAACAGACATTCTTTCAAAGATGTGTAAAATCCTAATAAACAGAACATTTCGCGGAAGTTTTTATATTCGAGGACGAACCTTCAATCTTGTGCACGAATGCAAAACATCTCTTAAATTCCAATTAAGCGATAATATGTGTCGGCTTCTGCTCTTAATTTCGTGTTGTTTAACTTAATATAAACTGACAATCTCCAATGTGGGCTCTCCTCCCATTTGCTACGAGTACTCTCTTATTATGTTGTACGGGCCCTGTGATTATGTTCCAGCTCGTGTGAATCCAATGCCGTCGAGACTTTAGAGTTTGAAAAATTCCGTTCCCTTCACCTCCAATGTTTTGGGCATCGTGTTTCAGTCATTAAGAAGCGATCCCACTTTAGAATGACACGATATAAATTCTTATCGGTTTGATGTTATTCCGGAGCCATATATTTCGTAACATCTCGCGGCGTTATCGCTGTTTTCTTGGCGTAACCGATTGGAGTCCCTTTCACTGTGAATATCGTTGAGTATTGAGGAAACCCCATTACATGTTTCTAAGCAGGTAAAGCGTAAAAAACATGTGATGGGATCATTCCGTAAAAAAGTTTCCTTGAGAATAGTTTGTCTGAAAAATATCATTTTCTTAATAGTTTAAAAATATAAGTCTTGTGTTAGATCCAAGTGTTGTATTAGTTGATTCGAGGAATTTCTAAGAGGTTATCAGGCCCATCCCACGTTGCGTTCAGGAGAAGAAAATTATCCGTGATCGATCCAAGGAATCCAGAAACAGCTCAGTCTGCCGAGGTGTGGGACGAAGAGGATCAAGATGCGAAGGCAGAATTATTGCTCATGATATCGCCCTCCGAACTGAAGAACGTGAAACACTGCGTAACATCAAATGAAGTTTGGGTGAAGTTGAAGAACGTTTACCAGTCAACAGGACCTGCGAGAAAAGCGACATTGCTGAAGCAGTTAATACTCTGTCGAATGAGAGAAGGAGACGACGTTCGAGAACACCTAGCGAAATTTATGGACGCCGTAGACAAACTTCAAGATATGAACGTAGTCATTCATCAAGATTTGATGACAATAATGATGTTGTACAGTTTATCTGACTCATACGAGAATTTTAGAGTCGCCATTGAGTCCAGGGACGAACTACCGACCCCAGATGCTCTGAAAATAAAAATAATTGAGGAAAGTGAAGCTCGATATCAGAAACTCCCTCATCAAAATGACGCTTTATTGTTGAAGAAATTTCAACGAAACCAAAGGAACACGGTGTCAGAAAAACAAGAGGGTGGTATATTCAAATTCAAATGCCACTTCTGTAGAAATCGTGGGCATAAATCAAATGAATGTCCTCAAAAGAAAGGCACGGGGAAATACCAGCAAAGAGCTGGAAGTGCAACAGCGTTGATGACTAACATGGTGAAACCTGAATGTGATGAATGGTGTCTGGACAGTGGCTGCACTAGCCATATGTGTAACAATGAAGAAATGTTTATGGATCGATACGAATCCAGGCAAGAAAGGGTAAATTTAGCCAGTAACAGCTCAGTACCAGTCAAGGGAGAAGGGACAGTACGTATTACCACCGAAAACAATCGGGAATCACGGGAACTTGCTCTAGAAAAAACACTGTTAGTACCGGGGCTCCGAACGAATTTACTCTCAGTGGTAAAAATAGTGGACAGAGGATACTCAGTGCTTTTTGAGAAACGTACTGCGACAGCCTACAACAATAGAGGAAAAACAATATTGACAGCTGATAGAAGAGGCGATTTGTTCTATCTCCGCCAGAGCAAAAACCTAGAAACAGCTGGAATAACGTACGAAAAGGAAGGCAGCAAGATAGACCTATGGCACAGAAGGCTGGGGCACTTGAACGAGCAAACGATGAAACAAATGGCAACAAAAGGTGTGATCGGATTGAACATCAACAAAAACTCAAAATTAGGAGCTTGCAAGGCGTGTTTGCAAGGGAAATCAACCCAAACACCATTTCCTAAGAAATCTGATCGACGAACAGACATTTTGGATATTATCCACAGTGATATCTGTGGACCCATGAGAGTGGAATCCATCGGTGGGGCTCTCTACTTCATCACGTTTGTAGATGACGCGACTAGATGGTGCGAAGTACAGTTCTTGAAGCACAAATCTGAGGCGTTAGACGCGTTTAAACGATATAAAAACAAAGTCGAAAAACAAACCGGCCAGAAAATAAAATGTCTGCAGTCGGATAATGGAACTGAATTTAGAAATAGAGCATTCGACGAATTCTTGAAGAATGAAGGTATCACCAGAAGGCTCACAGTGAAAGACACACCACAGCAGAACGGAGTCAGCGAACGAAAAAACCGTACTCTCGTGGAAAGTGCACGATGTATGATGCTTGAAGCGAATTTGGCACCAAGCTTTTGGGCAGAAGCCATTAACACGGCAAATTACATCCGTAACCGATGTCAGTCAAATAGTATTGGAGGTGAAATTCCTTTTGAATTGTGGTTCAAAAAGAAAGTAGTGATATCATACTTCAAGACATTCGGCTGTTTGGGTTATGCACTAGAGAAGAGAGAAAAACGTGATAAATTTGATACAAAAACGAACAAGTGCATATTTTTGGGATATTCTGAGGAAACTAAAGGTTACAAAGTTTGGTTTACAAAACAAGGGAAACCAGGTTACACCAGAGACGTGAAATTCGTGTTTGAATTCGATCCGGAATTGGGAAATTTTGAAGAATTCATGACAACAAAACGCAAAGCAACTGGCATCACCTTGGACGAAAACAAATCAGAAATCCATGTTCTTGTAAACAAACAAACTTCGAAAACTCCAGAAAACCGTGAAGAACTTGTAACATCTACCAATAATCAACAAAATCTTGAAACCGATATGGAAGAAGATGATGGAACAAGGAGGGGTAGTGAAAATGAGACAACTCCACCAGAAAGTCCAGAAGTTCGACGATCAGAAAGACTTGCAATCAAAAGAATGGCTGAATGTAACATTACGGAAAATGGTAATGAACCGAATTTTGAATTTCCTGAATTGGGGGATGTGAATGTCAAAGAGGCGCTGCAAGGACCCTACTCTGATCAGTGGAAGGAGGCGATTGAAGATGAATATTGCGCATTATTGAAGAACGATGTGTGGGAAATCAAAGATCAGCCTACGAATCGAAATATTGTTGGAAGCAGACTGATTTTGAGAAACAAATTCAAAGCAGACGGTGCCATAGAAAGACGAAAAGCGCGTCTAGTGGCGAGGGGGTTCACACAGCGACCAGGGATCGACTTCCACGAAACATTCAACCCTGTGATCCGCATGAATTCAATTAGAACAATAATGGCTATTGCTGTGAAAAAAGGGATGGCAGTCCACCAGATGGACATCACTACCGCTTATTTAAATGGAGAGATTAAAGAAGAAATCTTCATGAAAATTCCTGAACATTATGAGGAAATATTACAGAAAATAAGTGTGAATGAGAATAGGGAAAGTGAAATCAGAAGGAAAGCAAAGGAATTTATTTTAAAATTGAAGAAGGGAAACAAAGTATGCAAAATAAAAAAGGCATTATACGGATTACGGCAATCTGGAAGAATGTGGTACCAGAAATTGGATGTCACATTAAAAAGCAAAGGGCTACAACCAACGACCGCAGACCCATGTGTTTACACTGGAAATCTCGACGGAGAATTGGTAATCCTTGGGGTGTATGTCGACGATCTGATTTTGGCCACCACCACGACAAAAACAATGGAAAAACTGAAAAACAAATTGAAAGAAAATTTCAAGTTGAAAGACGCTGGACCGATCCACTACTGTCTGGGCATTGAAGTTTCCCATGACCAGAAGGAGGGGGAGATTCGATTAGGTCAAAAGAAATTCATCGGTCAAGTTTTACGACGTTTTGGAATGGAAGATGCGAAACCTGTAAGCACTCCAGCAGAACCAAACGTGAAGTTGAAAAAGAACGAAATCAGAGACGAAGAAGCAATGAAGACCTATCCATACCAGAACTTGGTCGGATCTCTTATGTATTTGTCTACATGTACTCGCCCCGACATAACCCACACAACCAGCATGTTAAGCCAATTCAATTCGAATTACTCAAAAGAACACTGGGTGGCGGCGAAACGAGTTCTAAGATATCTCAAAGGAACAGAAGATTTAGGCCTGTCATTCTCGAAGAACGGAGAATCCGAATTGGTTGGTTTCGTCGACGCGGACTGGGGATCTTGTCCAGAAGATAGAAGATCGTATACGGGGTACGTCTTCAAGCTAGCTGGTGGTTCAATTAGTTGGGAATCCCGGAAACAGAGGACAGTTGCACTCAGTAGCACCGAAGCCGAATACATGGCAACAACTGAAGCTGCTAAGGAAGCTATCTGTTTGGGGAAATTACTCAACGAACTTCAGTACTCGGCAGAAGATGAACCTGTCATTCTGTTGAATGACAATTATGGGTGCCAAGCACTTGCCCGGAATCCAGTGCATCATCCCCGGACCAAGCACATAGACATCCGCTACCACTTCATACGCGGAGCATTGGCAGAAGGGAAGATAAATTTGAAATTCAGCCCGACAGAGGAAATGACAGCGGATGTCCTCGTCACTTCAAAATGATGGCAAGCCTGGGATTGAGATCCAACCCCCAAGCTTGAGGGGGAGTATTGAGGAAACCCCATTACATGTTTCTAAGCAGGTAAAGCGTAAAAAACATGTGATGGGATCATTCCGTAAAAAAGTTTCCTTGAGAATAGTTTGTTGTCTGAAAAATATAAGTCTTGTGTTAGATCCAAGTGTTGTATTAGTTGATTCGAGGAATTTTAAGATTGAGATAGTATCTCGATCCAATCACGTGACATCGAAATAAATGCGAAACACTAATTGACTGCTTCGATATCATCCTATTAGTTGATTCTTAAAAAAATTCGTGTAAATGACACGCTGTGCCGTTCAAAATCGATACGATACGATATATTTATTTGCAAAAAGTACAAATTGCAAGGATCCTATAAATTAGGTAAGTATGGCAGTACAAAACGCACATACAAAAATACTTCAGAAAAAATAAAAATTCAATTTTCGGAATTATGAAAAACATAAAATATTATTCTAAATTAATTTGCATTACATTTCACGTAATTCTATTAATTCATTAAGTATTTGTTCGGTTAATTAGGATCTGTTACTAACGATTCACATTCAATCACTCTCCTTCGATTAATTGAGGATGATCGATGATTGGAGACTTCCTCGTTCCTGATCGTCAGAGAAAATGCTCTGAGTTATGTACCACATATTCGTAGATACATTGGTAGGAATTTGTGGAACTGAGGGTTTGTTCCGTAGAACTGCAAAGTGGCGGCTGAGAGGAGAGTAGTAGTTACGGAAAGGCCTATAAAGAGGGCCCAGAAACAAGAAGCGAATCACCGACTCAGCTTCATTCCTATTGCAGTTCATGCATCTCTCGGTACAATCACTCCCTGGCTTCCAATAAAGGCGGAGACTCTCTCCCCTTCCGCATATTCCTCAGGTAGGCCTCAGGCTCCCCAAATGTGCATATCGAGCGAAAGAATGTGTTGTACCTGGAGTTCAAACATAGCTCTATATCGACTGAAAACCAATGGTTCTGCCATCTCTCCATGATACAGGCGAACCGAGAACAAAGGAGATCCACATTGCTCAGAAGAGCCACCTCCTCATCTCCTACCACATTAAGAAGGCCACGCATCTGGGAAACCCAGTTCAACATTGGTAGGTTGTATTCACAGCCATCAAGCGAACACAGCAATTCACAGCGTTCAAAATTGTCTGACTTTAAACTTTTCTCCCTTATCTGCATAGATTTATTGAGTACTGCATTGGAAAATAGAAAACCCTCGGAAGCTATTTCGATGTTTAGGATTGATAAACCCTGATTTGTAACTTTAATGACCTGCAGCTGTATCGAGGTTCCGAATTCCGAGTTGATTTTTCGAATATTCTACCTGAGATTTAAAATTCCATAAAAACTCTCTCGTCTTCAATTACGGGGATCTTGCAACTGCGCCTAAACCTAGTACAACTGCACTTAATAGCAACTGCTCCGGGGATAGAGACTATAGCAAGTGCGACTTCATACTTTCTATTCCTACGTTATACACACAAAAAGGTACGTATCATCGTCGTCGCTGTCATGCTGTCACGTCACTTGTTTTTCCGCTCTTTTTATTTTTCCACTTCCCACTCAATTTTTTGTCACTTTTAGTTTATTTTACTAGTAAAATACACGTAATCGGTTTCACAATGCCAATCACAAGGATATCGGATCACCGCATCCTCCCGATAAGAAGAAAACGGTGCAAATGCTTAAGTCCGTTTGGAGCGAGGAAAAACAAACAAGCGCAGTTGCTATACGACGCCTCCTCCGATCACCGCCGGCCGGCGCGGCTACCATATGCCCTTAATTACATCTGAAGAGCAGCTGTCAATGGTTTTTCAACTCCTGCTTCAAGTTTTCAATGTCCTAACAGTGCACATTATTCAGATCACTTTAGTCTAGGTTCATTGTCATGGCCCAAACAGAAGTGTTCCTGAGGGAACAAAGCGGGGATTTTCGAGGAAGTTCTCGTTTCGGTGGTAGCAGTGACTCACAAGCAAGCTTTGCGTAGCCCTAAACTTTAAGTGGTGTGTTTTCTTGATCGAGCAAAAACGTGTGAAAACAGATAGTTGCTCACTTATTATGTTTGATCACTGAAGTTTCTCTAGGAAGACCGTATCACGTTGCCCTTTTAAAACCAACGAAAAGCTCAGTAGTATTGGAAGGATCTCTGTTGAAGGTCCGAATCGTCATTAACCCGCCATAGGCGAGCATTCTTTCCCGACGTTCTTTCCTGTTTGTAAAATCCTTCAGGAAAGATGACAGGATTCACAATCCTCTCGTCTCCACTAACGGCAAGACTTTCCTGCCGTCATTCGCACTAACGGCGACACTTTCCTGTCCAGTAATCGCGCCGTTCCATCGCGTCAGGATTCGTAATCATGTCGAAGCCAATAACGAAAAATAGCAATCCGTCAGGATTGTTCACTGGACTCATAGCCGACGGGAAAGAGTGTACATGTATGGGGTTTTTCCTGTTGGGTTTGAAAGGATTGGTGCCCTGTGGGGGAAAGCCCGTCCCGTCGCCTTATCCTGCAGTATTGAAGATGGATCGCAGGAAAGTGTTAGTAGTTACTGGTATGGTTGTTGGTGTTTACAGTTTTTCATGGGAGAGAAAAAAAGAAGAGTTTGGATGAAGAGGTGGCTTCGTGATCGAGAGTTCAGTGACATGAAATTGCTGAAGGAATTATCACTTTTTGAGCCCCTCGATTTCAAAAATTATCTTCAGATGAACGTGGCTACTTTTCAACGTCTGGTTGAAGTTTTAAGGCCCCATTGACAGAAGGAAGATACCAACATGAGGGTTAGCATCCCACCAGAAGAGCGATTAGTGGCAACTTTGAGGTTTTTAGCAATTGGCAGAAGTTATGAGTGCCTCAAATACAGCACAGGGATTTCTGCCCAAAGTATTGGCAGGATCGTACCAGAAACATGCCGAATGATTTTCGACGTCCTAAAAACCGAATATCTCAAATTTATTTCCGTAAATTCATGTCTGTATTTTTTTCTTCATCTCGCTCCTGTGTCCCCATACTTGTAGTATTCTTCCTTCTGTGACCCATCCACCAGCGTTCTTTCTGTACAGAAAGTTGCTGACTCATCTTTCCTGCAGGAAAGGATGCTCGTCTATGGCCAGCTATTGTCATGCAGGTGAAAACTTACCAAAATTGTCATTGTCTTGACTAACCGCCACGCCATTGCTATGGCTTCTATCAAATTTGAATTTCGCTGAGAATAACGGGATGTCTTGAATGACGGGGCATCAGAAAGACATCCAGGGAGGCCAATTAAGTGATTAACATCCAAAAACCTAGCAAAAGAAACACTTAAATTTTCGAAATATCGGAACCTGAAAATTGCTAGAAGTCTGAGAATCACCCTCACACTTAAGAACTCTTATATCGTCCCAGTTAGAAGTGCCGATGTTATTTGTGGTTCATGAACTCTTCAAGTGACTTCGTGGGTTCACTTGGTTTTTATCTGTAAGCACCCCTCCCCCCGAAGTCCTCCCTTTCTTTTCACCTATTGAGTCGTCAGCATCCTTAATTATCAGGATCATCATCATTCCTGGAAAAGGCAACTATCTACCATCTGAAACAGTGGATGTGAATCAACGAAATTTGAATACATTTCTTCGTTCCATTTCAACCAAGTTACTTGCATCGTCTCAAACTCTTCTTTCTATCTCGCGGTTTCGCCTCCTCAATCGCCATGATGAACGAGTTCCCATAGCATGAGGAACAAAACCCTCACATCGTGCTAATCATGCATTTTTTTAATATTGCAGTGGAATCACAAGACGCGTTACCGCGTTTACATACCCACTTTCAGCAGTCAATCTTCCGAATTTCATTTTCCGACGTCTTTCCGTACCCTTTAGAATCAGGAACGTCCAGGGAGGCCACCTAAGTGATAAACATTCAAAAACCTAAAGAAACACTTGAATTTTTAAAATTTCAGGAACTGAATATAACCCGTAGTTTGAGAATCACCCATGTACCCAGGGAGTTTCGAATAAGGTGTTTTACATTTCGGGAATGCCTTTTACAAATGATCGTTTGAAATTGACCGTTTCTCACCGATTCAACAGAGTTAAGCACAATGATTGTCCCACGAAATTGACCATAACTAGCTTTAATGGGCTTCGGCACCCCGAAACAAATTTTACTGATGAACAAAAGGCGAATGTTTCCTGAATAATCCCGGATATTTCCTTAGTGCTTACACTTGATTTACGTGCTTCACTGGTGAAGTCACATCTTGAATTTCTTCTTGTACGCATCTACTTCGATTTTGTTGTGTTTACTAGCAGGAAAGCCCGTCGTTTAAAATGGAAAATTATTCATTCTTCCCGTGTCCGAGGTTTTACAACTCTATGCTAAACGCCATAAATTACGTCGAGGAACTATCCCACTCAAAGAGAATAACTCCGAGCTGTGTGGGGGAGTACACTTCTTTACTACAGAAAATTATTTCTCTAACATTTTAACTTTTAATTTTAAGATAAAAGGTTTTGAAACAAAATAAAAATATACAAGTATGTTGAAGCAATTGAAGTTACATTTGTATTTAACGGTAAACACAATATTATTCGAATAAATGCATCCTGGTCCTGTTTCACATAAGCCATGTAAAAGCGGATTTTTAAGTTTTTTCGAGTATGTAGTCATCGTAAACGATTGGTTACTGTAGCGTTGCAGAGAAGAGTCGGGAGGTTGTCATAAATATGATTATAGGAGCGAACAGCCAGTCCAAGAAATTTGAAACGAACCAGTATGGTTGTGATAGAACCTTGATTCTGCATACAACTGTTTCAGAGGGGGAAAAATGTTGGGGTTATTATTAATTGATTAGATATTACTAATTTTCATATCCCTCCTCAAGCTATGATATCAAAACAAAGAATTATCTGGACCAACGCCAGCTTGCTTGGTTTACAAGTCGCAATTCCTCCTATTCTGAATCTGAAGATACTTGTTGGTTGAATGACTGTAAAATAGTCGGAAGTAAGTCGTCAATAGTACTGCCTACAAATAAGGTAGGCGAGGAAATTGTTTTGTTACAAACTCGGTGTAGTATCTAGAAAGTGTTCTCACTGGTTACTTGTGTTTCGGTGAACACACTCAGTGTGAATTCAATAGATATTCTTCAATCTTGTAAATTTTAATCGGGAAAGTATAGATAAAGAAGCTGCAAATTCTTTCACTGGGTTTTATTATTTAGTTGGGTTGCGTTCATGATTTGAATTTCTACTAACCTTATTGAATTTCAGGAGGCACACAGATATGATCAACTGATCAATCGAAATAGGTATTTTGGTTGAGAACAGATTCACGTGCTCTATGCATATCTCCTGAAATTCAATAATCGCTCTATCACCTGTGAAATATGCACACTCCAAAGCTTAGTATAAATTCAAATCCTGAACACAAGCCGATTGAATAATAAACCCCAGTGAAAGAATTTGCAGCGTTTTTTATGGTTATCAGAATGCTTCAATCCGTGTATCGGCTACAAAGCCTTTTAGGAGTTTACTCCATTATCCACATTAATACATCACTACATCACTGCGTCACTAGGTTACTGATATCAACACAAAAACAATAATAAACCAAAATAACGCGAATGTTGGCACCATAAATCGGGCCATAGATCGGGAATGGTTTGACCTACGGACTTGGGGAGGGGCTCATTCGATTCCTCGTGGTGTGTTTTTCAAAAAGAGTACAAATTTAGGCCGCCTTGCGTCGCCGGACCAACATGGATATTTCCTGAAAATTTAAGATTTTTCGCTCCAGCCGTTTGGGAGAAATCGTGCGTACGGCGTATGACATATGTACGGCGGACGGACGGAAAAATTTTTGTTGCAGATTCGGATTCTACACCCTTTGAAACGTAAACCATTAGATCTTCAGGGGGGATTAGCATTTTTTTTTTCAAGAGCGATTACAATGGTTTATTATTGAATAATAAACCAAAACCATTTGAGGCTGAAGAATATACAACTTTTTAAATGAAACATGCTTCAGGAAAGGTCTAAATCTATACAAATATTATATGTTTTTTTTTTGGAATTTCATGGCCTTTTACAATGAATTGTTTTGTGTGTTTGCAGTTGGATGCACAATCGCCATCGGTGTCACCATCGTCATACCAATAGCCATGTTCTTCGTCGGCAGCAACTATTTCAACGATTGCCCGCTGAACCCCAACATTCCTTTATACTTACTTCTTGGAGGTGAGTTTCTCTTAACTATAAATTTTGCTCAACAAAAACATTAATTTTTCAGTTTTGTTCGGAATGCAGTCTCGCTGTCCGGAATATGGAACAATCCTGAACTTAGTGACCTTTATGGCTAACAATATTGTAGTACCAGACAACTTAAGCAGAAAGCACAATACGCTGAAAGTAGACACATGCTGGTACTCCTACACCTGTTAATATAGGGTATCCGGCTTTGAGTCTACCAAACACAAAGAAGAATGCTACAAGTCGTATTTTCTGTTCTTAATAAATTGTCTAGCTTTTGGTTGTAGATTTGAACTGCAAGCCTGGTCTCTTACTCAATGCTCTGTTTGTACTATTCCTCCTTGGCATCATGTGTGCTATAGCTTCTCTATCCTGAAAATCAGTTTAAACTGTTGAGACTGGCAATACAGACAGGATTTCATGTTGCATCCTTGGCTTTGTGAGCAGATCTCTGCCGACGGCCGTGGTAGTCATCTGTTCGATCCGAGAAGACATCAGTTTGGGGTTGGCTCCTATTGGGTTGGGCAACAGGTTTTTGATGGCGGTCAATGGCTCTGATGCAATATCACTATGAGAAAGTGGCTATAAAAAGATGAGGTCATGCAGAAGAGCAGTGACAGGGTTTATCATTTAAATTGATGGACCGACCGAAACAGTATAATCTTAAAATGCTCCTTTTTCCAGCATCACACTGATTTCCGTTGACGTGAGGTCGGAGTTGATCGTGAAAGCACTAAAAAAATCATAACTATCCAAAGGACTGAGAAAGGACCCCCATCTGGCGGCATTCTACTCCATTTTCCATGTAGTTTTATCCAACAAACCGTTAGAAAATTCACAGTTTGATCCCCATCCATCTAGGTTATGATTATAATTTTTGGTGAAGAATGCTAGCGAATAAGTATACACATGCTGGACCTGTTGTAAAAGTTTGCTTTGTCCGGCTTTTGTCTACCAAACCAATTTTTCAAAATTACAATTCATATATTCTGTTCTTAATCAATCAAAGCCTGGTTTTATCATGCTCTTTAATTCCTCCTTTCATGCTATACTATTTGAAGATCATTTCGAACTGTTGACAATCAGACAAGATTTCATGTTGCATCCTTGGCGACCGACCCGACAGTTCCGGCTCCCCCCCCCCCCTCCCGCTCTACACTCCTTCACCTAACCTTCGGGTGGGCTCCTTCCGCCCTTTGTTATCCCGGAATCACCACTTTTCCGTTCGCTCGAGGGGGTCATTCGTGTAGCTTTTATCTTTGTTTACTAGCTCCCCTCCTCTGAGCTACAATTACATATTTGTAGGTTGCATAGGCAAGCTCCCGTACACAAATCATCTTCACCGCTCCTTTTTCATCCACAAATTATTTGTACAACCATTTGTGCAGATCATCTAGGGAAGCTAACCTCCGATTAACCAGTCCTCTCTTTTATAGACTTTTTTTCGAATCTTATAATTTTATTCACTCTTGCCTTCTTAGTAGTTTGTAAAAGTTGCATCTTGTCACAATATTTTCTCCCCGAGCCTGTTAATAGTTTCAATTGCATATTTTTCTCTTTATCGCCTGTGTTACACACCACTTTATTACTTTTTACTGTGTAGTAATATACTTAGTTATTTTCAGTGTTTTGGGCTTGCCCGTATTATTAAATAAATGAATGCCATGGAGGGCCGATTACTCTCCAATTTTCAGGGTAGTCGGGGAGAACGATCTCTTAATCTCATATTTATTTCAACGGGATAGTATCATCAGTAGGTACTGCGCAAGCGCGAACGATTTATTGATGAGGGGGTTAAACTATAGATAGTGCGTTGTGAGTTTTGATGATCAGAAATCAACACATCAGTTTGCGCCTGCGCAAACTTGAAATCCACCTACCATTATTTTCTCTAGTTGTAAAGGTGACACGCTAAAATTGTCAGGGGAGTATCACGGTAGGATTGTCGGGGAAAAAATATGTCATAATCTATTATCAATTTAAGATTAGAACGACAGACCCGCGTTACAAGTCGACCAAACTTTTGAAGGTTTTGCATTTCTGTTCCATGAATCGTTGTAACAAGGTTGTGTTCTACGTCTTTCCTGATTGTCAAAAACTTTTCAAAACATCTATACGTCCATGTTACCTAGACGAAGGAGGTATGCGCCGCACCCAACTTGGCAGACGTTTTTCTTTCTGCGGACAACAACCTTGTGAATCCGAAATGATTCAGGTAACAAAAAACTGGAAGCCACTGAGGATCGGGTTTGATTTCAAACTCGTTAGGCGTTCAGGAGGAGGTCGCGATTCATGACAACGCCTAGTCACGAACATCCAAACCGCTTTGTAAAACATCCCGATTGACCCATGTAAACCTAATGAACCTATGAACACGCAGACTCGGTTTGGTTAAACATCTCAACCTCTTCAAGATTACTCTGCAGTTCACATTGTATCTTAAATTATACGAAATGCTTATGGATAATTTCAGCAGCTTATTGATGATTCAAGAGCGACTTGAGTTTCCCTGTAACTCAATCGTATAAGACTCGCTGAGAGAGCGAAGAAAATAGTTCTTGGAACAGGGAAGAAACTGATGTAGAGGTCCGATGAAGAGCGTAGTTGCTAGTGCCAGCTGTGGAAGTAGAACCTCGATAAGAAAGTGCCAAGATAAATGGTTGTCCATTCTGTCCCAGAAAATTAACTGAAGTCCCCAATAGACCGTTCAGACGGAACTTGAGGTCCTATGTCTTGTTGTCAATGGCCCTTAGTTGATTCATGAAACACCAGAGTTGTTAGAAAAGGAATTCCTTCACCCATTATAAATTATTAGTATTATTTTTAAATAAATTTATTAGACAATGTAAGGAGGTACAGATGATTTCGGAGAATTCGCATAGAAAATGTAGAAGAAAGTGACACTTGATTGTAAAAATGCGATCACCTCTCTACAGGGACTCCGAAACCTCAATTTTAACAGAAAACACAAGTTCTGCTGCAGTTAAACACCATTTCCTTAACTAAAAAAATATTTTTAAAAACCAAAACGACTACACCGTTGGAAAGCTGACATTTTGGCACACGTTTTACCATAATCCTGCACAGTTCTGTGTCAAGCATCAATGGGGTTGCTAGGTGAGATGAAAAACAGGCGATTTCAAGATTTTGACAAAACTACACCGTTGGAAAGTTGACAATGTTTTTGCACAGTTCTGTGTTAGCATCTATGGGGTTGCTAGGTGAGATGAAAAACAGGCAATTTCCATTTCGCGCGGCAATCGCACGTCTTCAGTGCAATATTAAAAAATGTTTTGTGACATCAAATAGATAGGAAATTTAATGCTCTTACCAACGGTGTTTTCAAATTTGAGCTATCTCCAAAATTGAGGGAGTTATGACAGTTTTAGTGACATAAGGTCTAAAACACGAAAAAAATCTTAAATCGCGAATAACTCGGAAACGAGGCCTCTTGAAAAAAAGTTGTTGAGAGGCACTTTTGGTCGGAAATGAGTTGTAGAACACGTAGGAGTCGGGTCGGGCATATCTCGTGGGACACCCTGCATAAGTTGCTCAATTATTTTTGAGAATTTTAATGGGTATTCCCATCCCCAGTGTAATGACTATTCCCCATTCCAAGTAATGGGAATGGGAATTTCAATGACCATTACATTGAAGAGCTTAAGTAATGGGGTGCTCGATAACTTGTTGCAATGGCTCAAAAATTTTTGAAAAACATATGCTGTATAGCATTTTCCAGTTGAATTCAACCTCTTTCCCAAAGAACTAAACCTTTTTCAGAAAGGTTTAACTCTTTTCCCAATACAATTAAACGTATTTCCTAAATAAGTAAACCTTTTTCCGGAACAATTAAACCTCTAAAAAGAAGGGGATGTAATAACAACCAGTGAATTATCAGTGAACGCAATAACATTGAGCAAATGAAGTGCAAAACATCGTGGCTTCCACACAACTTTTTATTTTCGTGGTTTTATTTATTGCAACTGATTGTGAGATACATCATCTAGCAATATTCTATCTCATAATTGGACACGGTATAGAGGGTGGGGCTACAGCAAACCCACCCCTCAGAATAGGATTGTAAAACTTCGACACTACAACTAGCTTTCACTATAACTTACACAGTACAATCAGTTCCAGTGGCTTGTTTCGCTTGTGGCGCCGCAGTTCTCCTTCGTTGTCCAAAACGTTGAGCATCTCCGGGTTCTCGTGCTGGTGGAGGCGTTTTTCGTGCTTCTGAGCATATTTTATTATGATTTCGTTGACTGTTTCCATCCTTAGGTCTCGATGAAGATCATAATTTCGCATATACCAGGGGTACCAACCATACTTCTCAGGATTTTGTTTTGATGAAGAGCGGCACATCCCAAGAGTTGGCTTCCACACAATTGATCATAATGTTTTTATCACCGTACTCTCCGATGCTAAATCCCGTAGAAAAAGCTTTCTCAAGAGGAATATTAGGCCGCAGAGAACAGCAAATTCTTACTTTACAAATTGCAACCAGAGGCGTAACGTTTTTCAGCCCCCCCCCCGCAAAATATTTTCGGGGCCCCTCCCCATAATGTTTTTTTTTTTTTGGCGAAGCGTGCACTTTTTCAACGGTAATCGTACAATACGCTACGATAACCTAACTAAAAATACATAATATAATATATTATAATATAACAATTTAACCTACCTTTACGAACTCGAGACTTCTAGCCTACGTAGCAAACTTTTGGATGACCGTGTGTTATAAAAGTCAACTTTTTCCCAGAGACACATCAGTTCCTTCAGTCATTTTTAAGTATCAACATGGTATACAATTTTTATTATAACGATTCGAATCAACACCATGTGCATCCAGCACTAACCTCAAAATCTCAAAAGTTACACTATTTCTCAAAAGTCACGTGCGTCAGTACTGCCTCAGGTAGGCCTACCCACGTAGTACTCATCTTCGCAACTCTGACACCTTAGCTACTTTACTCCCTTCCTCACCTGGTTATAAATAAAACCAAAAGATGATTGATCAATGAACCTACATTACCGTTGATGTTTATAAACTTGATGTTACATAACGGAATTTTTCTGTGCATTGTTAGTTCCGCTTTATTCTTTAAAATTAAAAAAAAAATGAATTTTGCTAGAGCGGGCCCGTTCCCGGGCCCCCTTGAAGCCCGTGCTTCGCGGGGTTTGCGGGGGTGTACGTTATACCACTGATTGCAACAAGTACAGTGCTACAGTAACCCTCAGGCAGCTCCTAACGATGGGTGCAAGTGCTGTTCACTGGGCATTTAGTGCTTGGCTCGGCAGGGTGCGCAGGTCGGGTAGACAAATGTACCTGGGAAGGAGGTAACGACCTCCTACTCCAGCCACAATAGGCCCACCCAAGGCCTCAGTGGTTTCAAAAAAAACGCTCCAAGACTGCGCGAACTACGCTCTGTTCCTGCTATTGCCTGCTGCAACGGATGGTGACCCGCTGCATTAACAACTGTACCTGGCTTCATTATTCATTGACCCTTCGTTATTAGTTCACGCCTTTGTTGCACACTTTTCTGCAATTCATTCAACCTAATTCATGATTAAACTTCCTCATTTTATCGCTGGAGGTTCAATTATTTCAGAAAAGGGTTCAACTTTTTCGAGGAAAGGGTCAATTCTTTAGGAAAAAGATTTTATTCAACTGGAAAATGTTATATATGGCGCAATGAGTTCATTTTTTGTGAGAAAACTCACTAAAAACGCTGCATATTATTTCACTGGGGTTTATTATTCAATTGAGTTGCGTTCAAGATTTGAATTTCTACTAAGCTTTGGAGTGTGCGTGTTTGACAGGTGATAGTGCGATTATTGAATTTCAGGAGATATGCGTAGAGCACGTAAATCTGTTCTCAACCAAAATACCTATTTGGATTGATCAGTTGATCATATTTGTGTGCCTCCTGAAATTCAATAATCGCTCCATCACCTGTGAAACATGCACACTCCAAAGCTTAGTAGAAATTCAAATCATGAACGCAAGCCAATTGATTATTAAACCTCAGTGAGAGAATTTGCAGCGTTTTTTATATCAAAATGCTTCAACCCTCAGTTCAAACTCCAGTATCCACACGTTACATTATATCACTAGGTTACTGCGATGAAAACCACTAATAAACCAAAAAACACAATGTTGGCAATAATTCGGGCAATATATTGGAAATGGTTTGAGCTATAGGGCTCGTTCGATTTCTCAAGTTCTTCAAAAAGAGTCCATTAGGCCGCCTTGACTTTTTTTGAGGTGTTTAGGGAAAAAACTTTGGCAACCCTTAAATCCATTAAGTGAGAGTGCTGGCTAAAGAATAGCCAAAGCGTTGTCGGACCAATATTGATTTTCAAGAAAATTTCTGATTTTTTGCTCCAGCCGTTTGGGAGAAAATGTGTACGACGTACGGCCTGAAAATTGCAGATGATCATTCTACACCCTCTGAAACGTAAACCATGAAATTTTCAGGGTTGGTTAGAATTTTTTTTCGAGAGCGATTACAATGGTTTATTATTGAATAATAAACCAAAATGGATCATTTATTATAGTAATCGGTATATTGAAAATCTGCATTACACCATTCCTTGATGATTGCTTTGCAGGATTGAGGCGAGTAGCCATTAACACCTAGGGTACTGTCCAGGAATTTAACTGGGTGTACATCTATTGAATTGAAACAAATTGAATAATATACATGCAATTAATTAACTGTATCACCTTTTTATAAGCAAACTGAATGTTTGCTTCTATTTCTGCTCAAAATGAATCGGGTTGCCCAAGTGGTGAACCTCTAAGCCTAACATAACCTGCCTGACTTGGCTTTGTCTTGGGCACTCCACGATCCACAACTATCACCATTTGGAGAATTCCGGATGCCACAATAACCGTGATTACAACCAATCCTTGGTCTACTGAGATGAATCTGAGAGAACCTGGGCCTCGCCGACACTCGAGGATTGATAGAACGGTATTGAACACCGACAAACTTCGCCGTTATTGATGTCAAATTAGAGAACGTGAGCCCAGCGACATCCTCTTGAATTCGTGGCAACATCTCTGAAAGTAAAAGTAAAAGTAAAGTAAAGTAAACAAGGAATTTCACCTTGGATTTTTGTCCAACTACCCGGAGGTGTCGCGGACGTCTCCAGCCGTCCTCCAGAGAGGATCGGAACTAGGTCTGACGATTTCGCTCGTGGCTTCCCATTGCCTCACGCCCCTGGGTTGGGAGCGTTTTGGATGATATCGAGATCAGAGGTGAACTGTCTAACGACAGGACAGGTATGCAACACTTGATAGGATTTTGGCCCTAATCATTGGTGCCTGCCGGATTCATCTCTAATAGTTCTTTTTAGCTATTGGCCATTTTGCTGACTGATGCAATATACTTATCTAACAACCTTTGATAAACTACGAGTATGTTTGCATCGCTGAACGGATAACTAGCCCTCTTCACTCCTAGAGTCACGTGAATCTTCTATCTATAAATTAAATTCATCTCCACACACTCGTGACCCGTGTACAAGAGTCAAGTTTAACAAACTGAATAACAGATAACCAATCTTTCTCATCCAGACAATTTTGAGCTAGTGCAGGCGTACGAATTGACCTGTTAATGATTTCTCTCTAGCGATGTCGAATCACGTTTTTTCTTATTTAAACTTTTCTCCATGAAATCGGTACGGATTAGCAATTATTAATATAACGTTGGCAAACGAATAACTTTTTTGAGAGCGTCCAATCGTTTTGACACACAGAAAACAGACGCTCCGAACATTCTATTTATTTTGGCGTTATTATGATGGTTGGGTCAACGAACTCTTCGTTGAAAGACAAAAGTCAACGTAGCCTGATGGGTAAGTTATGTCTCTAATCGATTAAATAAATCTAAAATTTGAACAGAGTCTCTCAGAGGCAGATAGAATCGAATTACAGTGCAATACCAACCTGATCAGGTGAATGAGCTTTAAGAGTTTTCAATTTCTCTCTTGATGGTCGTAAGATTCTGAAATGGAGTAATTTTGGGCCACTTAAAATAAGACTACAACAGAGGAACTTTGTTGATTTGCCCTGTGTTTTAGATGAAAGATCGTTTTTATCATCAGTACAATGCCACATATCTGCCATAGGCCATATTTGTACACACCTTTGAAACTGGTTGCCAAGTCTATTTTCGAAAATACTTTTATCACAAAAGTGGATACCAAGATTGACCGTTTGGAAAGAAGGGAATTTCGATTCTTGAAAATGAGAAATTAGAGGAGCTCAGGAGGAGGAAAAATCGACTGGGAATCTGAATAAATTCTCCTTTAGCAAATAATATCAATTTCTAAATCTAAATAAACTCTTCAAACCTCATAATTGCACGTGAAATCACTCTTTATCCTAAAAGTAAAAACGCTGCAAATTCTGGGGTTTATTATTCAATTTCATTCATTTGGCTTGCGTTCATGATTTGAATTTCTACTAAGCTTTGGAGTGTGCGTGTTTCACAGGTGATAGAGCGATTATTGAATTTCAGGAGATACACAAATATGATCAACTGATCAATCCAAATAGGTACTCTGGTTGAGAACTGATTTAAGCTCTCTATGCATCTCCGTAAATTCAATAATCGCTCTATTACCTGTGAAACACGCACACTCCAAAGCTTAGTAGAAATCCAAATCATGAATGCAAGCCAAATGAATGAAATTGAATAATAAACCCCAGTGAAAGAATTTGCAGCGTTTCATGCGTATCAGAATGCTTCAACCCGTGTATCGGCTACAAAGCCTTTTAGGAGTTCACTCCAGTATCCATATTACAACATCACTACATCACTAGGTTACTGCGATGAAAACATGAACAATAATAAACCAAAAAAACGCAAATTTTGGCACCATAAATCGGGCCGTATATCGGGAATGGTTTGAGCTAGGAACCTGCGGAAGGGCTCATTCGATTCCTCATGGAAAGTTCGTCAAAAAGAGTCCAAATTTATTCGACTTCGACTTTTTTTGAGTTTTTTAGGGATTTTACAAAACTTCGACAACCATTAGAGGGCACTTTAAATTAAGTGAGAGTGCTGGCTCAAGAATTGGGGCGTTGTCGGACCAATATGGATTTTTCCTGAAAAAGATTTTTTGCTCCAGCCGTTTGGGAGAAATTGTGCGTACGGCGGACGGACGGAAAATTTTTTATTGCAGATTCGGGTTCTACACCCTTTGAAACGTAAACCATGAAATTTTCAAGGGGGTTTATAATTTTTTTTTTTTTTTTTCAAGAGCGATTAAAGTGGTTTATTATTGAATAATAAACCAAAACTAGTTTAAATATTTAGGTTCAATTACAGTTTTTAAATTTTAAAATCAATCTTTCAGCGGTGATGTAATTGATAGTCCACAGACTTTATAGTAATAACGATGAGCTACGAATATCCCAGTTCAGTGTGTGATCCTAATCTGTTCATTAAAGATGCTGAAATTTTATTTTGAATCATCAAGTCTTTTATTTTTGATGTTTTATTGTTTGTATTTATGCAGGAAATTACCCACGTATGGAAATACAACAAGAAAAAAGATGAATTGAAATACAGGAGTTCGGTTTGACTTTTTTGTGACGACGATGAATGTGAAACTTTCACGGAGTTCAGTATCTGTCAGCTAGTGTTTTGTACAGTTCTTATACATGATTGCCTCTTTTTCATGATTAATTCAAGCTTCTGTCCACCTTGTCTCTATCTCATTCAGGCGCCATATTTTCAACACCCTATTTGGACTTGCAGGTATGTTGGGGGTCTTCAAGCAGTTCCTACAGTTCTTCCACCGCGTGAGAACCCGCCAGCGGCCGGACGAGGAAGAAGAGATGGAACGGGGATCGTCCTTGCAGTCCCTCATCAACTGCTTCATGATGGCCTGGTTCATCCTCGGTGAGTAGACATTCGCAACCTGGTCAGATGAGATAAGCCCTCCCATGTGTCAGGGTCGAGATCTTTTCCTGAGGTGGTCGTAACGTCCTCTTTCGAATGGGACAGCCATTTCAGCTATACAAGATAGCCTATTTTTGAAACCTGGTCTTGAAAAAACCAGACAATTGAGCTACAGACACCAAAAAATCAACTTCAAATTTGAGATTTCACCACAACAATGGCCACTCGTAATTAATCTTAATAAACTCTTAGTTAATGCCTGAAACTAATAAATGTCAAGTCGTTTGGGAAAAAGTCAAGTATCAGGCAAGATAGCTTATACTCTCCATTATATTTGTCTCCCTTTGACATAAAAGGGGATTCTACCGGCTACCCCAAGCTCGACAAATCAAAAATGAATCTTTTGTTTATGTGAGCAAATTTCCTCATTCTATCCCTCAAAATACATGACAATCTTATGACCAAACGCTTACGTTTTAGATCTTCAGTTCTCTGCAAAGGTCGTTTCTGCAAAGGCAATGCACGGCGGAATATTCTTTTTGTCCGCAGCAATACATATGTGACATTTTGTTATCTCATTGTTATGAGCAGTAAGAGTGCATACTAATCACCTAACCGAGTTTCCCCTTTTGTTCAGAATTCACGCTAGTTAGTCGTTTTACCTCTTTAACAACCAGTTTGCTCTTCCAAGGTCTGATTGTCACGAGAGTTTCAGAACCCTTGCCCCTCCCATAATCGATAAACTTCAAGAATCAGAGAGTCTTTCTAAACAAATCATCGTGTGGATGAATAAATAACTCGTTGCAAGGCTGGCGTTGGGTTGACTCCAACACAGTTACACACTCGTATTTCAACTACTATAATTAATAGGGGTCGTAATTACAGCAATTACTTGTTACTGTAGCAGATACCCCTCTCAATATTGGCAGGTACCAATGAACTGGTGAGTTTTATCGTTTTAAACTGACTAATGCACTCAACAACCTTCTGATAAGGAGCCCTCACGCTACTTTCGCAATTTGTGTGCAATACACGTAGATGCCACTAATATTTTCCTGTTGAAATCGTGCAAATTTGTGTGTTGGATATGGATCGTTCCGTTTTCCTGTTTCTTGAAACTGCTAAGCTTGAGCATAATTCGAAGATCCATAATTTCAGGGGTATTCTCTGGTTGTTGCAGGCTTATCCCTTCAGCCATTGGAAGGGGCAACTAGTTCATTCCATCACCTCTCTATTAGTGGAGCCTGGTAACTCTCACTGCTGTCTAATATTGACCAGTGTGCGAAACAGTATAATTTTTGTAATATGTGATAACGTCACTGTGACCTCTAGGTAATAGAGTGGCGAAGAAGCCCTTCTTGCTTCTGCAGTGCTGCTTGATGTTAAGTGACTAATTTCATGGCGATCAGTGATTTCTTAACTATCTACGGAAGTATTTGCCTATCAACGCAGTTTGTCATTTTGATCTCCTCTCATCTTTAAAACAAGATTGGTTCTGTAAGTTGAGAGTTGAAACCAATCAAAATCAGTTTTGATCACTGTAGATTACGCCTTTGATCCTTATTCAGGAGATCTGGTAGCTTGGGACGTTATTTACCCTGCTGTCTCTGCAAGTCGTTAGTAGTAGGATTAGCTCCGTATTAGGTGACTCTACGGGAATGGATGATTTCAATCAGTGGCGCGATTTCCGACCCCCTCTAGTAAGTTAAGGGTTAATATCGAATTGAAATGGGGTTTTTCAAGCCCCGGGAGCGTGTATGATATATCGATGTTATGTCCTCCCATTTTTTGAAACTGCAAAGTCTGAGCATAAACCTGAAACTTTTTACCTTCTGGGGTATCACCTCCTTGTAACATGTATGATTGTTATATGTTCTTAGGACGAACAATATAATTCCCCCCCCTATTTCTAACTGAATACAAATACCATTGCGAATCAAAGTATGTTCATTTATTTGAACTGGATGAAGTACATCAAGTGCCGGAAAAAAAATGTGTTTGAAACTGCACTGAAACTATAATAAAACCCGATAAACCCCATTTTCTTCTTCCCTCTATATTTGAGATAAACTTTTTTAAATCGTTTTGAAGAAAACCATCGAAATTTGTCTATTTACTTTACATCAACCATTTCTAGTTTTCGATCATATTCTCGAAATCGTATTCCAATTTCCTCACTTGGTTTTCAGAGAAATTGTAAAGACGTTTTTGTGAGATTTGACAACTTCCAGAATTTGTTTTGAGGGGAGTAGTGAACTGCTCAAGTTTTAGAAAAAAATTTATTTTCCGAATCCGTTCAGTTAAAGTAGTTGTTCGCTCTTTAGGATTTTGATAATTAAGTCACTATTACAGTAATTTTCCAGCGAAAACCTCAAGAAACTTAATCACGGGATGAGAGTGTTCCAATCTCGACTGCGTATTCCGCCACTATTCCTTAATCTTGAAATATATTTGCATAGTTTTTGAACATAAGCAACAATGATATGTTTAAATTCTTCATTCTCTGAAATACAAACATGTTTTGGTTTATTATTCAATAATAAACCATTGTAATCGCTCTTGGAAGAAAAATTCTAACCCTCCTCTGAAAATTTCATGGTTTACGTTTCAAAAGGTGTAGAATCCGATTCTGCAATAAACATTTTTCCATCCGTCCGCCGTACGCACGACTTCTCCCAAACGGCTGAAGCAAAAAAGCTGAAATTTTCAGGAAAAATCCATGTTGGTCCGACGACGCCCCAATTCTCGAGCCAGCTCTCTCACTTAATTTAAAGTGCCCTTTAAGGGTTGTCAAAGTTTTGTAAAATCCCTTAAAACCTTGAAAAAGTCAAGGCGGCCTCAATTCGGACTCTTATTGAAGAACTTTCCACGAGGAATCGAATGAGCCCCTCCCCATTTCCTTAGGTCAAACCATTCCCGATGTCGATGGCCCGATTTATGGTGCCAACATTTGCGTTATTTTGTTTAATTATTGTTTTTGTTTTGATTACAGTAACCTAGTGATGTAGTGAACTTGGATACTGGAGTGAACTCCTAAAAGGGTTTATAGCCGATACACGGGTTGAAGTATTCTGATAACCATAAAAAACGCTGCAAATTCTTTCACTGGGGTTTATTATTCAATTGGCTTGCGTTCATGATTTGAATTTCTACTAAGCTTTGGAGTGTGCGTGTTTCACAGGTGAAAGAGCGATTATTGAATTTCAGGAGGCACACGAATATGATCAACTGATCAATCCAAATAGGTATTTTGGTTGAGAACAGATTTACGTGCTCTATGCATATCTCCTGAAATTCAATAATCGCTCTATCACCTGTGAAACACGGACACTCCTAAAAAGCTTAGTATAAATTCAAATCATGAACGCAAGCCAATTGAATAATAAACCCCAGTGAAAGAAATTGCAGCGTTTTTTCTGAGTTATTGAAAAAATGGGTCAATTCATTGTTTTTCTGTTACACATAGAAGAATAACTTATCACCTCGAGGAGTATTTTTGCTTTTTTTTTTTTTTTTTTTTTTGTTAATGAGTGACGAACTATCATGAAGGTAACTTCGGGACCTCTTAAAGTCGGGATTTCATCACTTACGATTTCCATTATCGTCGCGGCTCGGCGTTGGCTCGATATCACAATCTTGAGTGCCTCTATAACTTCAAATCCTCGCATTAAGCCTTTACAACACGTTCAAGGCTGACCTCCCACTGTTCCGCCGAAGATTTCCACGCTCCTCACATTTAAAAGTGGCGTTTCGACGTTATGAACCGTCAACTGGAGGGTCGACGAGATAAACGATACCTACGTAACGCGGGTCGGGTAGGTTTCATTATATTATATATTCCACCCTCGGTAACCTTGTGGTTTAGAAGGCGACCTCCCAACAAACTTGTCTCTGGGTAAACGTCTGTTCCGTAACTATGCAGAGGGGAGCGGATGCAATCAGTGGAACAAATTCGAACTCCGAAAACCTGCAGGTAGATCCTCCAAATTCAAAATTTCCTCTCTTTTATTGCGTTTTAATCACATATGAAGTCAATTATGACCTAACAACCAAAATATGATATTATTAGGAAAACTCGGTGCTGCGCGCCTCGCTTACTGCTTAGAGCCACGCTTTCACTCTTTATCCATATTAATAACCTGACAAAAGGATATACCTCAATCAAAATTGCATGACACGATTATCCAAGAAACGGGACGGAATCAATCCTGTATCATCAACGTATCCTGTAAAATTGGGTATCAAGTTGATAAACACTGTAAAAACTCTCAAATATTCGCTCACATACCCATGTTGCTTGCCTAGAACTCTCCACTTTATGATGAGATGACGCAATAGCATCCGAAAGAAAACAATGGAATAATGTTGAACTCCCCCACACACTACCCTCCCTTTAACCCTGGATGTTGACCTTAATAATCCCTCGATCCCACCCCACCATCCGTTACCTTCCCTCTTTATATACCAGTGCGTCTGGGGAGTGGGAAAGGAGCGTTTTCAAGGCTCCAGATTTAGCTAGGGGGCCCCGCTCTTTTCATGGTCTTAGCTCCTGGTCACTCCTGGCGCCCTGGTATGTATGGCACTTCCGCGTTTCCCTCCCGCGTCCCTCAGACACGTGACATTTATCGGCTAGTTAGTCCAAGGCTAAAGCATGTTACATGCTAAAATATGAAGTATGACAGAACAGTGTCTAATCACGTGTCTAGGGAGGTGGAGCCTCTGTGACACGTGACAATCTTTGCGCGATTACAAGCGACAAGCGGGTGATCCAATCCTAGTAGAATCGATCATCGGTTTTCATGCGACGTACCTCCTCATAATTCATCTCACGTTCTTTAGGTGTAATTTTTTTCTCGAAGATTCCCCAATACTTTCCAAGAAAAATTTGCTAATGAAGAGAGAGAACCTCGGTTTCTTTCTTAATTCCAGGCAACAGCGTTTTGCTGTTGGCGTCTACACAAAATTACGTCCTCACATTCGTTGAATCCAACTGAGTAAGTAGACTAATTGAACAATATCTCAAGATCTTTATGGGATGGGAAAAACGAGCCAAGAATTCGTGTTCAATCCACTAATTAATCTCTAGATTGAATAGTGAGATCTCCGTCACGGAACATGACTTTATTTTATAAGCCTGTGAAATGATCATCAGTGTCAATTGTTGTTGTGGGGTTTCGCCTCCACACTGCTGTTGTAAGCTTTGTGTTTCTGCAAGAAGTTGAGAAAATGTTTGTCCCCCAAAATCAAATTTTCAATTTGCCTTCTGTGTTTCGAGGTGAATCGTCATCCCCAAAGCCCATCTCGTTTTAGTCCGATTCCGATAACATTTTATCTACGTTAGCTTTTACACGATCCTTTGTAAATTTTATTGGAAGCAATCTTTGACGATGCTTATCTCTACGAGGTAACACATTTGAAGAGCTGGGGAGTCGCCGGGAAGCGGTTCTTATTACTTAGTTGAGAACGTTGGAGTATTCAGCGCTTCCTTAAGAGTAATTTGACAGGGAGAGCTTATTGTTCTGACCCTGGCGTGAGAGCAGAGGACTTTTCGGTTTAAAGCGAAGGGTTGGAATGCCGGATTCGCTCCAGAATTCCCTTATATGGGTGAGAATCCCTTCTGTACTGGCTCGGAAGCCGCGGCCGTTAAGCCCTTACCAGAGTTTCGTCCTTCTCTCCTCTCGCGCTTATTTTTTAATTATTATAATTATTAACAATTATTAATACCCGCAAAAAAAACCAAATATAATTAGTTTCTATACAGCTCGCAGGTTATCCAGATACGTTCGGAAGTGACCACTTTCTGTGTAGGGCACATCCGATATCAATTCAATTCAATTCAAATCTCTTTATTGTTTTCAGGCGAAGCCTATCACAATGCATGGGCACTAGCCCACAAAATCAAAATAAAAACAGGAATTTAATATATACCTACTTTCACAACTTTGGAGTGCTTTCAAACATAAATACAATTGGATTGCTTTCTTGCAAATACAAAAATGAAAGTAAATGTTCCTCCTACTGTAACTGACAACTTAATATATTTTTCACTTTTTAAATACTTTTGTCATTAAACAATTTTTAACTATTTTTAAACTATATATCTGTTATATGTAAACATGTATACAGGGTGTCCCACGAGTTGTCCCCCCCCCCCCTCCTAAAATCGTCCAAACGGGAGTAAACAAAAAAAATTTTTTTTGAATCTTCATAAGTTTTTCCAAGGATCTCAAATATCATATTTGCGCACCCCGCGCAACTGCGCAATCTTGCGCAACTGACACTAACTTTCTTATTTTAAATGGGAACCCCAATTTTTTATTGCAGATTCGGATTCTACTCAAAATTTCATGAAAATTTGACCCCTCAATCAATTTTTTTGATTGTGCGCAACCGGTTCAGCGAGCACGCAAAGTTGCGCAACCCCAAAATTGTCAAATAGTGGATGATGGTGAATTCTGAAGTGTGGCACATGAATTTTCATTGTTTTTTAACGCTGATTCACGTGGTGCTATCCGTTTCTTGATTCGGCTCAATTTTTGTGGAATAATGACCTAAATTTGGTTATTTCTCGTGAAAAATCATCTTTTTTTGCGTGTGTGTTTGCACATGAAATTTCATAGGTAATTATCCATTTCCTTTCCGTCCTCCTTTCTCAACCGGACCTCGAAAACTAATCTCCGTAAAAATCTGAAAACAGGCGCCTAAGATTTAAAAAAAACGGACGAGAAATAACCAAATTTAGGTCATTATTCTGCAAAAATTGAGCTGTATATTCACCTAGACTAATATTTTCTTTTTACCCAAAAAATCTTGAACTATATTTTACATCTACGTACAAATCATATTGGCATCTGACAGAAGTCTTAATTTGAACCCTCTTAGTTTCAGATAGGCATGTATAAATTTGCATGTCATTTCCGTTTCAGGTCTACTTTTCCCAGAGAGTAAATTATGCTTCACATGCTCAAAACTTAATCTTTTAAAGCCTAAAAACTTCATGCGAATATGCGCAAGTTGGGGGCAGTCACAAAAGATGTGCCTGATTGATTCCAGTTGACCCCAATTACATAAAATGCACCTCTCTCTTTGGTCCACAGCATACCTCTCCCCCCATATCCAGCCCTGCAAAAGATATCGGTTGGCAAGTCTAAACTGAGCAAAAGCTCTTTTCTCTTCTAGGTGCATATTAAATTCTAGGTAGGGTTCAGGCTCAAAACCATTTGAGTTGAGTAGCCCGTACAAATCACTGTGAGAGGACGATAAGACTCTCGCGTAATCTTCATAGATTAATTTCGTTTTAAAACTCCTTACAATACAGGAGCGCTTATTTGCCACCTCAAATGGATCCTGCCTATCCCACAACTCCCCAAAGCCTAATTTCTTCAGAATAGCCCTTAGTTGCCCTGCCCAATTGTACCTAATTTTCTCAACCCCTCTCTCAATGGTCACAAGCAGCTGTCGATAACAGATAATCGGATATCTATGAGGTCCCATCCTTGAAATTTTTTCCCACCAACGTAATGCTCTATCTAGCACTTTACTAGCTAGTTTACTTCTGCCCGTCTCTAACCGCAACAGGTACCCTGGAGTGTTCCGGGGCAGCAACAGAATGCTCTTCAAAAACCGCGATTGCACCCCCTCCAGATCTTCCAGGTAGCGAAGTCTCCAAACTTCTGAATCATATAAAAGTACAGACTCTACCAAAGAGTCGAACAGCATACATGCCCCTTCCCAGCTCTGACACTTGCCTCGAACTAAAATCTGTCGTGCGCATCCCCATGCAGACATGGCTTTAGACCTAAAACTTGCCGCTGCCCACATCCCATATCCAAGGCCTTTGGATCTTCAGTAGGTTGTACGAATGCGCCAACATTTCAAATCATTAATTCTTTTATCACTGAAAAACCTTCAGCGTTTATTACGCCCAGAAGGTAAACCACTAATTGATAACAGTACACCCAATTAAATTTCGCTTCGAAGACGCCCCTTAATCGCTACTCATGATTTAGGTTCCTATACCTCTTGGCAGCCAATAAATTAGTGGCCCAGGCAACTGCCTCAATCTCCACTCCATCTTCCTCTGTGAATTGGATTGCGGAGGTCATGTTTTTATTCGTAGACAACCCGAAGCGAGTCCCAGTTTTTTCAACTGAAAACTGGTTGCCCTTGGTTTAGTTTTCGTTGTAATCCCGTCGAATTTCAACTTTTCGATCGAGTACTGTGACAAGAATAACTGAGATATCTTTTCGAAACACGATTTGTATTTATTAGTCAAATAAATCTTGTTGGAGTGACAAGCTAATCTTGTGGAATGCTTATGTGCTTGTCAGATCTTCGAATAGTTTCTCTTAGCTGTCGAAGCTCAATCCTCCATTTTAATGATTATTTATCTTTATTTGATAATGCGTTAAAAAAGTGCCAAGGACGTATAGAGTTGAATAATTTAAGAACAAAGTTAAAAGTCAAAATGGTTGAACGAAAAATAGAAACGCTGCAAATTCTTTCACTGGGGTTTATTATTCAATTGGCTTGCGTTCATGATTTGAATTTCTACTAAGCTTTGGAGTGTCCCTGTTTCACAAGTGATAGAGCGATTATTGAATTTCAGGAGATATGCATAGAGCACGTGAATCTGTTCTCAACCAAAATACCTATTTGGATTGATCAGTTGATCATATTTGTGTGCCTCCTGAAATTCAATAATCGCTCTATCACTTGTGAAACACGCACACTCCAAAGCTTAGTAGAAATTCAAATCATGAACGCAAGCCCATTGAATAATAAACCCCAGTGAAAGAATTTGCTGCGTTTTTTTATGGTTATCAGAATACTTCAACCCGTGCATCGGCTATAAACCCTTTTAGGAGTTCACTCCAGTATCCACGTTCACTACATCACTAGGTTACTGCAACCAAAACAAAAACAATAATAAACCAAAAAACGCAAATGTTGGCACCATAAATCGGCCCGATACATCGGGAATGGTTTGAGGTACGGACCTGGGGAAGGGCTCATTCGATTCCTCATGGAATGTTCTTCAAAAAGGAGTACAAATTTAGGCCGCCTTGACTTTTTTTGAGGTTTTTAGGGATTTTACAAAACTTTGACAACCCTTAAAGGGCACTTTAAATTAAGTGAGAGTGCTGGCTAAAGAATTGGGGCGTTGTCGGACCAATATTGATTTTTCCTGAAAATTTCAGATTTTTTGCTCCAGCCGTTTGAGCGAAATCGTGCGTACGGCGTACGGCGGACGGAAAAATTTTGATCGCAGATTTGGATTGTACACCCTTTGAAACGTAAACCATGAAATTTTCAGGGGGGTTAAACTTTTTTTTTCAAGAGCGATTACAATGGTTTATATTGAATAATAAACCAAAAGTTTTATGTGTGTGTCAATAGGCGAAAGATGTTTAGAACTGATGATTGCGTATGGGTAAATTGATCCGATTGATCGAATTTAATGCTCTCATTTGCCATGTGCACACGCTGCTTCAACGGCTATCAACTTTTTAGTACCGCCGTTGTAGGAGGTAGCTCGCTCAAATGTTGAAAATCGCATCGTAGTTGGACGAAAACTTAACACATAGGCGTGACAATGAATAGAGACAGGTAGACACAAACGAAAGCCAGTTCTGAAATACAAGAAGGAAGTATTAACTTCGATTTTGCAGGAGAAAATGTTGATAATTTTTTGCACCAACAGGAAGCTTTCCTACCTTCGATAATGAGGAAGCCAAACGCAAAAAAAACCTTGATTCCGCAGGTTCTGATTTAAATGAACCGCCGACCTTGGCACCGAGTTACAACTATAAAAACAACAGGAGAATTATTACAATGAACAATTATTGTGATTGGCGGGAAGATTGGGCGAATGATATGTTGAATAGGAATAATTAATGACGTTTTATGTGGTAATTCGTAACCATTTGTCTTCGAGATAAGACTGTTAGACCTCGACCAGCCATTTTTCTGACATATCTCGTCAAATAGTGGAATCTCCTACAAATTTGTAAATATCGGCTGCAAACAACATACACGATTTGGGAGCGACATAAAACATAAAATTCTTTGTATTAAAAAAATCCCTGTAGATAATTTTGGCTATTGTATGCAAGCTCTCAGACTACAAGTTGAGTTGTTTTGCGCGTTATTTCGTAAAAATATTGGCGAAATTTTGCTCTTCATCTGTACCATCTTGCATTGTCTTTTTCGAAAGCTCCAAAAACATCTTGGTATAAAAATTGAATCAATTTAAAAATTTATTATAAAGCCAATATATGTTTTAGGGATTTAAATTTTGGTTTATTATTCAATAATAAACCATTTTAATCGCTCTGAAAAAAAAAATTGTAACCCCCCCTGAAAATGTCATGGTTTACGTTTCAAAGGGTGTAGAATCCGAATCTGCAATTAAACAATTTTCCGTCCGTCCGCCGAACGCCGTACGCACGATTTCTCCCAAACGTCTGAAGCTTAAAATTTTCAGGAAAAATCCATGTTGGTCCGGCGACGCCCCAATTCTTGAGCCAGCTCTCTCACTTAATTTAAAGTGCCCTTTAAGGGTTGTCAAAGTTTTGTAAAATCCCTAAAAACCTCAAAAAAAAGTCAAGGCATCCTAAATTTGTACTCTTTTTGAAGAACACTCCACGAGGAATCGAATGAGCCCCTCCCCAGGTCCGTAGGTCAAACCATTCCCGATCTATGGCCCGATTTATGGTGCCAACATTCGCGTTGTTTGGGTTTATTATTGTTTTTGTGTTGCTATCAGTAGTGACGTAGTGATGTAGTGACGTAGTAATGTGGATACTGGAGTGAACTCCTGAAAGGCTTTGTAGCCGATACACGGGTTGAAGCATTCTGATAACCATAAAATACGCTGCAAATTCTTCCACTGGGGTTTATTATTCAATTGGCTTGCGCTCATGATTTGAATTTCTTACTAAGCTTCGGAGTGTGCGTGTTTCACAGGTGATAGAGCGATTATTGAATTTCAGGAGGTATGCATAGAGCACGTAAATTTGTTTTCAACCAAAATACCTATTTGGATTGATCAGTTGATCATATTTGTGTGCCTCCTGAAATTCAATAATCGCTCTATCACCTGTGAAACACGCACACTCCAAAGCTTAGTAAGAAATTCAAATCATGAGCGCAAGCCAATTTAATAATAAACCCCAGTGGAAGAATTTGCAGCGTTTTTCTCTGTCAGAGTGGAATAGCTGTTTGTTTTGAATTAATTCCATATAAGCTATTTTATTTGATTTGGAGGGGACTCGGAGATGATTGAGATTTGGATTTGAAGATATAAAAATAAACCAACAAATCAACTATCAATCGTGGGTCTACAGATAAAATGTTTCGGGGACTTCCCATAGTTGAAGAAATGATAAATGTATATGCAGCATAAAATATAAAGTTCCATGACCTTAAAACTCGTTGTAGATCATCTTTGCTATTGTATACAAGCTCTTATATTAAGAGAAATACTCATTTCTCGCAGTATTTCGTAAAATATATTGACAAAATTTGGTTTCTTCATCTTTACCATTATTCATCTTCTTCTTCAAAGGTTCCGTAAATGCCTTAGTATAAAAATGAATCATTATAAACCTTTATTATGAAGCCAATGCCTTGAGGATTCGGGTCTTTCTCTGTTGAAGTGGTTTTGCTGTTGGGTTTGAATGAATTCTATATTGCGGCGTCTGAAATGATCGAACTAACAAGCAATTTTATTTGATTTGAATTAGGCGTTGACAAAATGATGGTTGTTAGACGTTACGTCTGGGTTTGCGCAAAAGCAATCTGTAGGTCGAGTCTACGATAGATATGGATAGTTTCCCCTTCACGTTTCTTGAAAATGCGTCTCTGAACATAAACTTGAAGCTTTTTAGCTTCAGTTGTGTCCTCTGGGTGTTGCAGGAATATCGTCTCAGTTCTTGGAAGGGGCAACTAATCCATTCTGTCACTTTCTTGTTACATGTTAGCTGAGCCTAGTAACGAACCACTCACCCCGTGAATGTCTTGAGGCTTCTACCCTTCGCACTGATCCCATTGGCAAAATGGGCAGTTCCTTTTAAATACGGATCATCTTGCCAGACTTAAAGATCGAGGAAGTCGTAAAGCTTCTGGATATGCAAGACTTAACTCGACGCCTTCAGCGTCAGAAACTGCTGAAGCTTGTGTAGGAAGTGAATTTGGTACGTTCGAGAAACATGGGATAACGTTTTTTTCTTCGGTGCTAAATAATTGTAGTAATAATGGAAGTCTGATTTAAACTGTTAATGAGATTACTCGATGCAATAAAAGCTTTAACAACCATTCATGTATTACTCCTCAAAAGTTACTGTTTACCCCTGAGCTGCCTTTGGTTTTCTCAGGGTGGTGGGACATTGCAGGTCTTGAGGAGCCACCACCCAGCAAAATCTTGGAGCATGAAGATAAATACACACTACACACGACCCAACCTGGGTCAAATGGAGGTTTGCACACTACAAGTGGGCCACCCTGATCCATTGTGGCTATAGTGTGCGCACCTCCATTTAAATGCCACAGGACCAAACCAGGCGGATTTTTGGGATCCGTACGACCTGACCTGAACTGTGTATAGTGTGCGTTTACCTTAACATTTGTTCGTAAGAGCCTTCTCTCCAGTCACTTCTTGGATCAGTTCTAGAGTAATTCAAACTGGTATTGAAATAAAGCCTGCACTTATGGTTGAGCTGTGGATTTCTTCAGGTTAGGACGAACTGGATTTAAGAAATCCCTATATTTTACAGGCTATTGGTATTCTGCCTTTATATGAGGTGTGTACTGGCACATTTTTCAACCTGTGCACAGACTTTGGCAAAGTGCTACCAAGCTACTCCCACTTGAGGTTAGATTTACAGTCTGTGGTTTGCATACCTCAGCCTACTATTCAATCTGCTGACTGAGAGAGGATTGTTGCATGCTGTGCACATGGAGGTGAGGGCATGCACTGGCATTGTGAACTGTGTGCCAACATCTTGGGTACCACCCTACTCAGCTGAAAGTGTGGTTAAATTCACGCCCTTACCTGTGGGTTAATACAAAAACTTGGGTATATACAAAGACCTTGGCTAGATTATCAATTTTCTGTACATGCAAACCGGGGAGAGACAACAAGCCCTTGTATTGGCGCCTTATTCATTAGTGGGAGATAGTTTATTCTATTCCCTGTATACTGCAAGTACCACCCCTCCAGGAAGTTAGGTGGATATGAATTGTTCTCTCTTTCTTTTCTTGAGGGTGCTGTGCCTGAGTGTAAACTTCAAGCTTTTTCACTCCAGGAGTGTCGTCTGCAGGCCTTGGAAGGGACTTCTATTATGATAGATAAGATTGTAGTTTGTAATATCCCTGGAATGAGTTTTCTTCTTCTTTTTTTTCAGGGTCCTACTGGGTTTACAAAGAGTACGAGCCCAATTACGACAGATTGAAAGGGCCTTGGTGCAACAAAACGCTCTACCTCTTCGCGTTCTGGCAGATAACCTTCATCTACATCCTCTTCGCGTTCATGACCATCTGCCTCTGTTCCATCAGCCTCTGCGTCATCGCTTTTGCTCGGCGTCACCTCCGCTTGGCCACGCCTGACCGGGAATCACAGCCCATTCAAGATTGAACAGGCATAAACCTGTCCCCCCCCCAACCCCTTCGCCACCAATAATATTACGTTAGACAAAAAAAAACAACGACGTTCGACTGATTGGAAAAAAAATCCTTCTTTTATTATCGTTTTAGATATCTAGATAGTTTTTAAAATTGTACTTCTCGTGAGTTGTCTACGTGAAATCTTGTTTTCCTCCGATCACCAGGAGTTCTAAATTTGACAATAAAAATGCCACTTGGTTGTTGTCAGTTCGATGCCACCAAAGGCTCGACAAGTTCTGTGAGTTGGAACTTAGGTCAATTTATTAGATGTCTAATGTTTCATTTGTTAGCAAGCATTCAAATGTGCAATGTAACCTCATAAACTTGAATTCGTTGATCGCCTAGTTAATTCTGATGGTAATTTTTCGTTTACCATTTACACTGAAGTATTCGATTTTTTTGTTCTCTTTATTCATCAAAAACATCCGGAAGCAAGTTTTTTATTTAAGCAATGACGACATCACTGATCCATCTGTGTGTGTCTATTGATTAGTGCCTAATTTCTACTGTCTGCCCAATTTTTGTTGATCAATTTCTCTCATGAAATTCGGGCTTGAAAGGAAATAAGTAAAGCGAACTTAAAACCCCCACTTGCTTCCATAAATCAATATTTCGAAGCCTTCCAGAAAGCAGAAGTGTGGTGATATGATTTTAGTTTTTGTCGTTAATTCAGTTTATTGGTGACCTTTAAAGACTCATTCTCAGAATCATTGACGTACGAGATTTTATGAGGTGTGAACCCATTTAAAACAATACTGGTGGAAACGTTTATGGTTTTTATTTTATTTTTACAATCTCTCATGAAAATTGAACCATCTTTTAAATGACCTCCTCGAAAATAGTATTTTTCTCCATCCACGTAAGTGTAAAAGTAGCGTATATTTTTTTTGAATTTCAAGATGAGGTCTCTAGAATGTTAACAGAAGAAAGTAGGCACTGTACGTCGAGCGTATGTGACGTGTGAAGCATTATTTAAGTCCAACACCTCATCGAAAACATTCTGCTGCACGCTAGTTCTGCATAATATTATTAGTTATTGTGGTAGCCGAAATGGAAGAAAATTGACACAAAAGATCGTTCTTTGCTGTCAGTTTGTGACAAAGCCAATAAATTGTGTTCGAATTTCGGGTTGCTGTTGCAACTTGAAATGAGAATTCTTTATTTGCTGCACTTCTTGCATCGAAGCTATCTCATAAATTGAAAAATAATCGAACACAAAATGTGTACAATTTTAGTAGCTACCCCAAGTGATAAAAGCTTAGAGATGAAATAGAGCAATGAAGTTCAGGAGACATCTTCTTGTGCTGTGCATCAGCAAGTGGAGCTGTAAGTGAGGGGATCCACAAAGACCAACAGGGGCTGCAACAAATGTGATGGAAGAAGTTCTTCTCTTAAGTCAATTTCGAACTTCAACCATACGCAAATTGTATAAATCTGGGTAAATTTCTCATTTGCAATGCAGATCTGGTATAGTAGACAGGAATTACAACCCAAACTGGAACGAGTTCTTATTTTTAATATTTGCTGCAGCCCGCACAGTTTCATGAATTATTATTCATCTTAATACTTACCTAACGCTTTTAACTAACTTCGAAAACACAGAATCGGAAAGCAGTAATGTAAACAATCCAAACAAAAATAGGACTGAACGATCAGCAAAATACTGATAACGAAAATGATAAGAAGCTTTGCACACCCCTAGTGAGCATTGAAATATGTATGCTCATTGTCTTGCATTTGGAGCTCTCCGATTGGTCAATCTGGACAGGCCTTATTCAAAGTGATAAAATTCTGAATTTCTGCCTTTACCATAGTCAACCATAGAGCAAGTGCTCTTGATTGTTTCTGATTGGTCAGCTATACCTCTCCAAACTGAGTTCCTCTCAGAGCTTGGCTTGGAATTCAGTCTTCACTAGCCAACTTATTCTTTGAATGAGGGTGTAAGGATTTTAAAATTTTGTTTGGTTTACTTGCGCCTAAACTCTTAGAAGTACGCCTAAACACTTAGCAGTGAGCATTGAAGTACGTCTACTCATTGTCTTGCTTCTGGAGCTCTCCAATTGGTCAATCTGACTTTCCCGCCTCAATTCAAACTGAAAATCCTTTGAATTCCTGCCTTTGCCACAGTCAATCATAGTGCTAGTGCTCCTGATGTGTCAACTACACCCCTCCTAACTGTCTTTCTCGTAGAGCCTGGCTTGGAATTCTGTCTTCTGTCACTAGACAATTTATTCTTCAAATGAGGGTAGAAGGATTCAACAATGTTATTTTTTGGTTTATTGGCTGGGGTTTACCTGCGCAACGCTCATATCAGTAGCTGCACCCTTAGTGGTGAGCATTGAAATACGTCTGCTCATTGTCTGGCTTTTGGAGCTGTTAGATTGGTCAATCTGACAGCCTCAATTCCAACTGATAATCCTCTGAATTTCTGCCTTTACCACAGTCAACCTTGGAGCAAATGCTCCTGATTGTTTCTGAATGGTCAGCTACTGCCCTCCAAACTGCGTTCTTTGCAGAGCTTGGCTTGGTTTCAGTCTTTTTTCACTAGCCAACTTATTCTTCAAATGAGGGTTAATAGATTTTAAAATGTTATTATTTTTTTCGTTTATTGGGTGGGGTTCACTTGCGCCTAGGCTCCCATCAGTAGCTGCCCCCAGGTTCAACCCCATTCTTCTTCCATTCTGTGCAACTTCTCATTCCACAATACCATTCCAGTGTTCAATGAAATCGTGCAAGTTTTCCATTATAAAAACCACCCAACAAATGCTTAATACAAAACTAACTGTGATTGGTCAAATAAATGTTCACAGCTCATCAATTTTATTTGCAAAAAGCTAATATTACGTGCTTTCTAACTTCTAATTGTGTGAGTAACATTTGAATGGCCGTCTTGAAATCCAACCTTTAACAACATTTGTTGGCTGATAATGCATGAGTACATCTAACAAGCATTGTACTACCTCATCTCTGTGACAGTGGTTTCGTCATCGATTGCTTTGGGTATTGATTGAACTACAAAACATCAGGCAATCAGCAAAACGAAACAGTCGGGGAATAATACAAACTACAACTAATACAAAGTCTTGAATATCACGCACAAAACATCACATCAAAGCATTTCTTCATATCATCTCCTCCATATCACGTTAACAGGCGTTTAAACACTCGATGTCTAGAATCATCGTAGTTCGCACAAGGAAGGTAGTCCAAGTTTTTGCAATTTCAGCACCAAAACTGGAATACGTACAAAAGCCTTGATGACTATTCATTCTCGCTAGAATAACAGAAAAACACACACAAACAGCACAATTGATTACCGACGTTCCAACTCACGTTCTTTTATACCTTATAACCATTGGATTTACCATCCAATACTTTTACCATGTTTCGTTCACTATGTTAACGGATATTTATTTTCATACGAATAGTGAATAAACCTAGCTAGATTAGACTTTTTTTTACTGTGACCTCTTCGGTACATTAAATTTCAATTCGCAAGAACATTTTTAGTTCTATGTCACTGTGTAGTTTCCATCTCTTTAAGGCAGTTGTGAAATGTAAATATACCTACCAAAGTTAATGATTCGATTGTAGAAACTTTAAACGTAGCGTGAAGATTTTTCGATTTGTTTTTAGATTAGCTAGAATTATTGAAAACTGCGACTAATTATTGTAAACTGACGTGGTGGATAATGTCACCTTTTTTTATTCCTAACTAGTCTTCGTTAGTCAGCGTTTTTTTGAGCTTCCTACATTGGTCTTGCAGAGAGCATGTTGCGCTGTAAATGCTGAGTGCATATTTTGTAATAATCTGTATTTATTAGTACCAGTATGTAAGATGATAATGTACATGATAATTGAAAAATTGTATGCAGTATCACCAGTTCGCATTGACTTGCTTGTAGAGCACGATTTAACTATTGTCTTCTATGAAACTTTTTGAGGGATGAAAGCTAGTGGTCCAGGTTTTTTAAAAAGTATTTTCAAGATTAAGTGTTATCCCTTCGAAGGAAGTCGTAGATTCGCGAATTTAGGGACAATGGGATTACGAGAAGCGTGAGGTGATTGAATGGTATAGTTGCCCCTTCCATTGAGGTGAATGCGGTTTAATGTTCCGCCACGCTGAGAGGATGATCCAGACGCTTGATGGCGTCTGATTCATCTTCCAAGGCGACGCATTCAAGAATTGAGAAGGGATCCATCACAAGGTCTATCTTGTCAATATGGCTATCTCATTAGAACAATGTCATTTTGAGCTGTCTAAAACCACTGAAGATGTTTGTTAAAACGAGTGTTGAATACGTTTTGAAACAAAACCCAAAATGAGTGATTAGTACTAAGGGTGTATAATTTTTGTATTGTAATGAAATTGATTAAAAACGTTTTAGATGAGCACACGCACACCCCATGTGGATCCGATGGCTTCAAATCTCGTTGGCAACCTGCAGCGATCTAGATGTGAGAAATAGTTCGTAATAGAAATGTACATTGTAAAAAGGATCGAAAAGAACTAAAGGAAAAATTCGAGAGCGTAATAGTATCTGTTTTAATCAGTTAACGGGGAAACAGAGTGAGTGATACAGATCTTAGTTTACGACCCATCAACGCCTGCCCTGAACAACATAGGCAACCCGCATATATGGTAGATTAATGTTCAATAGTTAGATCTCACTAATCAACAATTCGTCCTGCAAATTCCCTTGTGCCAAGCCTCTAATAGTACCTACAACGGAAATCAAATCTTTATGACCATCTATTGGCTTTTCGGTATAATTCTTGAAAATTTCATGAAATTTGACAAAACAGTAGTATCTTTTTGTGGCTGCGAAAGAATTTTGCGTGCCCAGTTGTTCTGATTGCTCTGAAGCAGGGTTCACATCCATCTGGATTGGTTGGAAATACGACAGGGGAAGCTAGTAAAAAGCAGTGGAGGGGATGGAGGGGAATCGACCAAGCACACTACAACAACTCATTTCCCACACTTCCTCCAACAGCTGTTTCAGTTCTTGACGCCATTCCAGTATGCGCAGTAGTGAACTGCACCATCTCATACGAAAAATATTTGAAAAATCTGATGCGTACAGTTTGCTTCAAAACTGCCTGTCCGGAAAAAAATAATCCCTCTCCCCAGCTGGTGTCCATCCAATCAGCTGCCCGTATTCATTTACCGGATAGCTTGCCGGATGGATGTGAATCCAGCTTTAGTACGTTCTCTACCTAACCTCAAATTTTGATCAAATTCGGGGGGTTTGAACTTGAAGAATAGGTGTTGCTGGAAAGACACATTAATGCACACCTCCTTTTTGGATTGCTAGATTTATCGACAAGATAACGAATTCATCATCTCGATTTCAATTCAAGATTGTTAAGAATTATATACACCTGTAAGTTTTGAAATCGTTTCAGTATGTTTCCAGATCCAGAATGGATCTCCAATCTAGTAAAGTCTAGCAAACCTTCCTCTCGAAAATTTCGCTAAAAGCCAGTGGTTACTGTGAGGTGATGGATTGGTATAGCCCCTTCTAATGAGCTGAATACGGCTTAATGCTCTGCCACGCTCAAAGGATGATCCAGACGCTTGAAGGCGTCTCTCATGGCGACAGATTCAAGAATCGGGAAGGGCCAACTAACTATTCCGATTTTAGAGGAAAACCGTACGCAAAGAACCACATTTTTGAAGCCATTTTGAATTAAATGTCATAAGAAACGTCCGTTTTTCAATCAATTATCGATTTCACATTGAAATCAAACAGTCACACATCACCTTTGTGATATGTTGGTATGAATTTCTCGTAACCCCATTTTCCTCACCTGATTAAATAATGAGCGTAAAACAGCTAAGCAATATTATTTTTAGAATTGCATAAAACCTGCGAAGGCCTTTGTAAGTAATTGTCACACTAAAACCGCGTTTTCCATCGTCGAGTTAAGGATAAGAGTTGAAATGTGTTACCTAACCAAAGCTTCGTTCCTTTCCTTGGACTTTCTATCTAGATTTGGAATTGACCTGTAAATTATATGTAATAATCTTCCAAATAGTTGATCATTATGATTACTAAACATATGTATTCGACGACATTCATCACTTCTATGTGAATTTTGATGTTTCGATTATTTAAAAAAAATTATATAAACGATTGATTTTGTGTGCCAATTGATACCTAGTTTTGTTTCTTTCTTTTTTTGAAAATTCGTGTACCTAGTTCTCTTCCTCATTTTTCAATTTGGAATTTTGAGACTTTGATAGCTTGAAACTATGCTGTACATTTGAAATTTAGTTTGTACCTTAATTAAAAATTAAAATGTGTACGATGGTTTTTATTTAAATTTCAATCCTTCACCAGAACCTTTTTAAGTTATTTTGTACGAGGATGAATCAAATATAAACGGTACTCTATTTTTCCAAAATATACTTCAATTTTGAACTAAAAAACTTCTTTTTTTTCGGAAGGCAATCGAACTGGGCAAAGGTCTTCCAATTGAACTGGGAACGTTATCGCTTGGGATCTTATCAGTTTGCTGGTCTGGATGCTCGCATCTCAAAAACAAAAAAAATATCCTACATCCGTCCTTCTAGTAAAGTATAGATCAGTTGGAACGGGTACCAGGAGCATGATGACGTAAACAAATACTTGTGGGATGTACCTAGTGGACGTCTGGAACCCCCAAATCGAAGAATAAGTGTCTAGGTCGTTCGTAATTTGACCGACGTTGACGATGTTCGTGATTTGACTCAGAGGTCGTGATGACAGTACCATTTTTCTGTGTTTAATAAAGTGATTAACCTCTTCAATACTAGCAATTTTACAGATTTCGTCATTCCCCCAGTTCAATCGCTGCTCCCCCAAAGAGATGCCAAAAATTACCCCAGTTAGATTGCGTTTCGGAAACTTTTCCCCCAGTTGAAAATCCACCCTGCTGTGTACTATTTTGTAAATCTAAAGTTTTACCCGGCACCCTAGCTTATTTTCTAATTTCGCTCTCCAACTACCAGCAGCGAAAAGATAAGGTGATGGTGGTTTCTAGGTGATGGTAGAGTTACCAAGATAACATGCGAACCTCCAGCGCTCCCTGCGGAGGAGGATCCCGGAATTTAACGTCTAGTCTAATAAAGCTGTTAGGTAAGTGATGGGCAACAACAATCTCAACTAGGTACGTGAATTTCAATATTTATTTGCATTCAGTCCCTTCACAATTAAAAACGAGTTCATGAACTGTAACATGTCATCTACTTGTACATATAACTATTGGTGCTTGTTTTCACACTTAATTCCTTATAACGTTACATTTTTATAGTCGCTTTCACATTATAATAAGAGTAGTACATGACTAAATATACCATATCAACAAGCTTAACTCTCGTACAGGCAAACAGTAAGGCAGATTCATCAAATATTTATGATGTTCAACATTTATAATTGCGTTTTTAAGGAATTGAACATTTATTTCGTTGGCATCACTGATTGCATTACTTCCATAAATTTTATACAACCCATAACATGAATTTGGAACCACCCAGTCACCATAAAGGTACGCGTCTACACATTTCTAAGAAGCAACGAGGTAATAACTCAATAGTCTTTTCCACATGGTACTATATTTACCTATTCTGATTTATACATGTGAGTGAATTTTTTTAAACATATCCTTCAAAGGCGGAGGGGGCACAACGTTAAATAAGATAAAACTGAGGAAGGCTCCCAGGTCACTCACCAAGTCATTAACCACCATCAAGATTCCACAACAATGAGTTAACACCAGTGTGATCATAGTGCAAGTACACCTCTAGTATGCTGCAAAGGTGGTGAACTAGTTTCTTGTCCTAAGATGGCATTCTTGGGTCATCCTGCAGCCATCTTCGCTCTCTAATTACTTGGATCGTAATATTATGTTGCTGTGGAGTTGCCTAGCCCATTCAGCCCGGATGAATTCTTAAGAAGTCAAGGGGGAGCCTCTACCTGCCGGCTGAATTCTTAAAAAGTCATGTCATTCTCCCAACCCCACTTGATTCAAATGCGTTGTCAGGCATGGAGAAGGGCTGTAGGTAGTTATTCTGGTGTTTTTCTCGTTCAGTGGCCTTCAAGGTACCGTAGGACATTGTTCGTTTGAAGCTCGGGCCATTTTATATTTGTCAACAGGGATGATAACACCGCACTGCAGGTAAGCGTCAAACTTAGATTGTTTCTCTCTTTTCATCCTCTTCCATTCTTTAGAATTATGATGTTTATTGTATTTAGTGGTATATATTTTGAACAGATTTGTCAAAGAACAAGTACATCAACGATTTTATTGGCTTGCATTCATAAGAAGTCTTCAGGCTGGGCAGGTCAGTGGGAAAACAATACAGGTTTGCATAACAGTTTCCATTACCACATCCTGAAGACTTCATAAGTATTCATCTCTGAAAAAGAAGAAGAATGAACTTTTTCCACACTACGATAGCATCTTAATCATTTTTCGAGAATGAATAACCACCAAAACATAAAATTCAGGACGTCAGAGTTGCTCAGCTGGCAGGGTTGACCTCTTCAAGAGCGCCAGGTTGAATGACTACAGTCCGCAGAAGGATTTGATTCAGCCCACCACCAATTGTCTCTTCTTCTTCCCTGGCACTACATCCCGCGAGGGGACAGGGCCTCCCGTAGCAGCCTGCGCCAGTCTTCTCGGTTCTGTGCTGCTGCTCTCCAGTCTGTGGTTCCCAACAACATTCGGGCGTCTGCTTTTACTCCGTCTACCCACCGTAACTTCGGGCGTCCTCGTCTCCTGGTGGCATATATCTTTTCGTCTAGTATCTTTCTGGGCACGGAATCCACACTCATGCGTGCAAGGTGGATTCCACACCGATGGACGATGCGATCCACGTGTCACGTCGTCAGCAATGACATGAGACAAAATGAATTCAGTTAATGAAGGTCCGCAGAAGGATGTGGTTCAGCCCACCACCAAGTGTCCAATTTTCAAAATTGTCTGGGGGAGGGCCCCCAAAGGCCCCACCACCTCCACATAGGGCCCTTGGGGCAAATAGTTTGGAGGCCACTGGCCTAGAGAACGAATGAGCGGTGGTTCATGAAGTGATTGTAGATGAGTTAACAAGAACAGGAGAAAAAGTTATCCAAGGGCCCAATCAACTTCCTTGGGATGTATCAGATACCTTCCTACACGGATCGCTACTAGAAGAGGACTCTACATCCAGGGGCAACAATGCTTCCTAGGTATACATAGAAACCCACAAGTAGAACAACTGAAATTTATCGAGATGAAATCAAAATACAGGCAAAGAGCTCCACTACCTCACTCTCATATTTACTTCGCTACGACCGGCTACTCCAATAAATTGAAGCTCGGGAGACAGCATTATGGATCCACTGCGCTCAGGGGGCAAGCGCAGACTGAAACGATTTCTGAGCAATGCCTCTCTTAGGGGATCATTCACAGCCTAACCCTCACATTCGCTGAAAATTTCATCACAATCGGATGAAAACTGTATGAATCATGCTCGTTGCAAGGATTTCACTTTGCCTGTCATTTCTAGTCAATCTACGAGTCCGACGAACCCTATTTTTGTCTTCCAGGATTGGAAAATTCGGAGGATTTTCGACCTTGATTCAACTCATCAGCAAGAAGGTTTCAATCAAACGCGAATTGTTCACTTTCATCCAAACAAGATATTATTAAAATATAAAGTAAGTACTTAATTTGATCAATTGTTTAATCCTGTCTCGACCAAGTTAAATCCTAGCAAATATTAAAACCTGCAGAAACTCAATTTTTAATGCTGAGATATCAGATGTCGAAAAAAGTCCTTCCACAATCAAATCAAATTAATTGCAGTATAGTTAAGCATGATGGTACACGTGATCGTAGAAAACATTATTTCTTCACTCAAAATCACCAGAAAAACGGAATATAACCACATTGGACAAAATAGTTCAACTACAAAAACAACAACTTTATTGTTACATATAATGAACAATAAATGCCTTCACCCATTATAAAACAAATATTGTTTACGAGGTACATTCTCGTTAATTATCGAGACTACATTGATGATAACCCGTTTGGTGTCACCAGGAAGAGGATTTGGATTTAAAAACAATTAGGTATACAAGTGCCTTAAATATCTCTAATTCTTAGGAACTCGAATAATTTAGAAGCGATAATTACAAAAGTAGTTTCAGTAAATAAAAGGTAATTTGTGGAACGGCAATTTATCATTTAAACGAACAAGGAATAGCGAAAATTCGCTTTAATAGGGAATTGACTTGGAAATAATACATTACGAACACTTTCGGTTTGTAAATTTTCTTGACACATTATAGTTGATGAATATAAGCACTTGTTGGTACTGTTAAGTGCTAGGCTTGTAGAATGTAGTTCGAATTAGCATTAGCCTTGACACAATGCAGAAAACTGCCATTCAGAAAAAAAAACCTGTCTTGAAGCTTGGGGAGGGTGTTACATAAGTAGAGATTATCTATGGAGATCGATTTGTGGGTCATTTGAAGGAAGAATGAGGAATAGATTTGTATTTGTTCCTGATTAATACGTTTTGAGAGTCTATACTATGTAGGACAATCAAAAAACAAAATCCCCAAAAAGCTAATCAAATTTGGTGTGGCACCTTCGTCTAGGAATCACAAACGTATAGATCTTTTGAAATGTTTCAGATGGCGTAACGTGAAGATTTGGGGGTAGTTTAATTCATGATAGAATTGCAAAGACCTTCCTCAACAACACGGGGCTAACCTATCGTTGAGAAAGTCAAATACAGAGAGTAGCTCACGTCCAAAATTGTATCATCCACATATATGCATTTGTATCAATTTTATTTATTGACTGAATAAATTGTCTATAATCTCGAATGTTGTAGGATATAGGCTTGTTACGATTCATGGGACGTGTTTCCACAGACAAAGGTTTAGTCGACAATATCTGGTAGGCAGGTGTCAAATACAAAATTAAAAAACCTTCAGTTCACCACTTATGCAGGGTGTTTAATAAAGAATGCACAAATTTTGACTGTCAATTACTTAATTTAGAAAAAGTGCCAGGTCTGGTAAGTGCGGGGCCCAGGCATAGGAATTCAAGGTCTGGTGATCCGCACAACCCATCCAGCCCTGCGGATAGTTGTCATTTAGGAACCGGGGAACTTGGAGGTGCTCCGTTTGTGGCGGTTTACTTTTGCACAAAGGTAGTTTTGTCGACGATACAAATTGCAAACCGTACCAACTTCATTTATTACAAACTCTAAAACCTTCTAAAAGTAACTGCGTTTTGCAACTAATTGAAAAGGATGACGGTTTTACTGGACAGTTGGTGTTTAGTGATGAAGCGACTATTCACCTTTGTGGAATAGTTAACCGCTACAATGTGCGAATTTTGCAACAAAAGTGCTTCACCTAATCACTGGCACCTCTAAGTTCGCAGGTTCCTAAATGATGACTATCCACAACACTGGATAGGTCATGGGGGTCACCAAGACTTGAATTTCTGTGCCTAATTTCACACTCACCAGAAATAACGCCCTTTGACTTATTTTTATGGGGTTATGTGGAGGATAAAGTTTTTGTTCCTCCAATGCCTACAACCTTAGAAGAGTTGAAGACAACGCGCTCTAGCCTCTGTAACCACTGACATGCTCTGGAAGAAGTTTAATACCGCGTTTACATCGTTCGTGTTTCAGGTCACAACCACTTAGAAAATTTGTAACATTTCAACAAATTGGCCAATAATTTTTACTTTTTTGTACCTACAATTTTTCTAAATAAAGTTATTGACAGTCAAAATCTGTCCATCCTTTATAAAGCACCCTGTATTATTGAAACACTAAGCTTTTTGCTCAAACTTTGAAGGATTTTGGAGGGCTAAAACTTTTTTATTTGCAGTTCAAAACTTATCAGATATTCATTGCTTACCACATAAGAGGGGGGGGGGGGGTATGAGTCAACTTGTATTGGGATCTGCCGCGTTAATATTATACGAGATATAATGACACGATCGTGTTGAAATTGACGTGAGACTATTAGAATGTTCTTCAGATTCTTTCAAATGAGCACTGTATTGATTTGTGGGCCATGCAGTGGTTCAGAATGGTCTTACGCAAAATGCAAGTGGACATCTTGATTTTTGAGAAAAAAAAACATTATCATCTTCCAAAAGCAAAAACAAAGCTTCCGCCACCCAGAACAAGGGGGAAAGACTCAAAAGCAGAACCAGGGGGAAAATTAGACAAAAAAATGAAAAACCTTTTCTTTGAGAAAAACATTCATTTCCTGTCATTTCTGTTCAATCTCTAAGAATAGCTACGCTATTTTTTCTTCGGGGATCGTTTTTCTTCACCATTCACTACGATGTGTCAGAAATGATTGTGAATTGGAGAAAACATGGTTACTTTTGTCCAAAATAGATTATGTGACACATTACTTTGTAGAAAATTAAGAAAATGCCAAGGAACAAGAAAAAATGTAGGAATTGAATCCAATCAGGGAGTAAATATTGGTGCTGCGTACACAGGGAAGGTAGATATAAAATGGAACCTTCAAGATTATTTGGTCTCGAATTCTACTTATGCATTCTTTTCACCGATCTAATCGTGGTATTCTACAAGCCACACGAATCAATCATACATAATTAACCCCATATTCATTAAAATCCGACCCGAGTCAGTTGTTTTTAACCATTTCACCTAATACCCTCTCTTTCGTTTATAAAACTTTACAATTACAAAATTCCAATTCACGTCCATTCCTCACGACCTTCACGTACGAAAGTAAATCATGGCAATACAGGAAACACTAGTGATAACACAAGTCTGAATTCTTCCAGAAAAATCACACCAGTAACATTCAAATAGCCGATGCCCAATCAACAGAGTATAACAACTTTTATTCTGCCCTGTCTAGCTTGCCAAATGAGCACAAATTACTGGCTCGCGTAGATTAGTAGGAAATAGTTTTTTAACAGTAGTACCTATGGAATTTAATAAAATCTCCTTAATAGCAAGTACCCTTATTAATTACAAGTAAACAATTCAAAAATTGCTGTCTTATGGAAACAATAGATTTTTTTAAAATCCAACTGTAAAATATCAAAAATTAACGATAGTTTCTACATAATTCGTTATTATCAGCACTTAATGAGGAGTCGTGAAATATATCTGCCTTATCTTTTGGATTTAAACTTGACTTGGGTCATTTTGACATTAGTATGTCTTGAGGCCGAGTTTAACACTTTCGCTTTACCAAAAACTACAACGTTTTGAGATGAAATGTAGTCAAGACAGGTGGAATAAAATTGTGAAGTGTGAAACCACAACAGAAGTCAACTCCTCTCCTAATCGTTCAACGATGTTGAAATGCGGAACGGAGCCTCTCCAAGGCTTGCAAAATAGTATAACAACGTCCAGAATAGTTATTTGAAAATATTGCTTGTACATCATAATATCATTTCAAATGTTTGTCGTGGAACACGAGAGATTGGACAATCGGTTTCTCAGTTAGATATTCTTAAATTAGAGTAGTCTGTCTTTTTTGTTAAAGATAAGGAACAGAATGTATTGGTTGCTGATCTATTGTGACTCAAGCGTCACCTTAATTAAACAGACATCTAATCACACAAAGAATCGCATACATAACGGAAACCCCACAAAACTGGAAGAATTCAGAATGGACAGAAACTATAGAAAGGTAATACCATGTCGAGCCGTAAAGTTACTCTTTAGTACTGATTCAGTCAGAATTTTAACAGTAACGATCGAATTTAAGAACACTATTTCATTTTTATGAATATTTTATTCGAGATCCCATCTACAAAAACTCAATATTAGGTATGTACACACCAACACCATCCAAATTTGAACAACCATTGATGAGGTTTGCGGTGCCAAGGAAAATTGTACTGTTAGGAATGAACACTTTGAAGGTACAAACCGGTGCATTACACCCACTAGCTAAACTAGAACCCCACAAAAAACTACTCAAGTCAAACACATCATCACACATTTGACCATTAAAGGCGTTATTGAATTACACAGTGGACAACCAAATTATCTAAATTAGCTCGATTATAAGAAACAGGATTAAACATAAATTTTGTGAAAATCCCAAGTATTGTCAAACGGTGTTGCATGGTCGTAAGAAATTCTACACCTACTGTGAATTGACTGGAATAAATACGTGAACTATTCGCGCATTTTTTATTACTATGACTTTGAAAATGGAATGTAAATCGGTATAACGGTCAATGATGAGGAACCTACATCGCAGTGTCATTTATGATAATCATCGAATTTCATATTTAAATTATGGCAATAACGAATGGATAAACTTAAAATACAATAACCACTATGATTATAAGAAAATAATTTGGTAAATATAGATTTGGATCAAAATCATACAAATTGATTGACTATTTAAATATCAAAGGAAATAGGAGAACTAAGAATTAAATTAACAGTAACGCCTTTTGGAAAACGTTCACCACTTGGGAGTGTCGATGTCCTTGAGAAAAGTCTTCGTTAGAGTTGGACGAACGTGGTCTTGAGGTATCCAGTCAGCAAGCTGAAAATTAAAAACATATTATTGGTAAATTACTGAGTACTATAACACATATTGCGTGTTTTTGAGAGGTACGAAGTATGATAAGGTTTGACAAGTTGGGACATGAATTCCTCGTCCAGGTAACATGGAGGTTTTGATCTTTTTGAAAATGTTCAGAAAATTTCGAAAGATCACACTATATAAAGACGAGCTTATCAGAGTATATCCGCTATTCAGGGGGTGGTAACGCTGGGCGGGTGGAATTCTCCCCCCGTCTCCCAGGGCAACCGACCTGCCCCCCCCTCCCCCCGACCCCGCCAGTGAAGGAAGGAGGGCCCCAGCGGGGGAGGATCAGTTCCGTGCCAAGAACATATACCAGTTCCGCGCAAAAGAGTTTGGGGTAAAATGATAGCAATTCTTATTTATTTATATTTAATTTAATTTATTTTATAATTATGATTATTTCAAAATTTCAAATAATTCAATTGTAGTAGGAATTATGATTATTTTCTATTTTCTGAATAATAATTTTTTTCAAGCAAGATTGGTGCCGGTACATCGCCGTTCAAATATCATAATATAGTCTCGTCAATAAACGTTTTTTTTTTGCCTGCATCTTCTTGGATTTCCTAGTTATTTTTTTGGTGTGGAGACTGTTGAGGATTGTTTGTGAGGTTAGCTGAGTGTCTTTGATGGCTTCTAAAAAAAATAAAGACGTTCGGGTGGCAGGAATTGAAATTTTTCGCGAATGATGAATGATGATTTTTCGTGAAATGATTCGCAAGCGTTTGTGGTTCGTGCGGAGTCGGTCGTCGGGTATGCCCACTGAGACGGAGGAAACATGGAAGAATCGTACAAATAGAATTCCAGGAGGTACTCGGCAAAGTCAAAAACCCTTTTGTCAACGGGCATCTTTGGCAGAACATCCAAAACGAAGCACTCATAAACGTCTTGTGGTTTAAGAACAGAACAAGAAGTAAACAACATTGATATTTGTTCGTTAGCTCGCGCGGAACTGTCACATGAGGAAAGGGACAAGATCTGCGCGGAATTGGTACCTTACCAACATGAGGTCGGCGAGGAATCGGATTAGCATGCCTTTCAACTGTGCGCGGAACTGGCGTACTCCCGCAGCCATCAACTCCTTCAAAAAGTTATTTGACGTGCGCTGCAGGTCTGTCGCGCAACTTCTAAATTGGATACAACGATCTGATAGTGACTGCTTTAAAAATGTGAGCTCAATCGGTCCACTGGAACTTGAGAAAATTATGCTTGGAAATTTTGATTATGGCAAGCGATAAAAGCTTCACTATCCAAGGTCTTCACAAGTTTGAATCTAGTCAGCGTAATAGGGTTAAAATGTTGATCTCCCGTCAGGATAGTGGATAAACTGGTTGGTTGAGCCTTGAGCCACTTAGCCCGTTTTGGGTACCAAAGGTACCTTGAATCATATGAAATTACTGAACTTCTGAAATTTTTAGGATTCAACGGATGTACAACTGGCATATATGTTAGCTTTAACATACAATGGTTTGTGGTATCATAGATTTTTCAGCAGAAACTACTTCAATTGGTGTAGTATCCACCACTGGTTTTCATACGCTGTAATTTATGTTTCAATTCCTCAGTTTTCATTCGTGTTGATTCCTGTAAATCACAGAAATGACACAAAATAATGTACGTGATCGAGTTCAATCGAGGCAACTTAGATCTGGCGAATTGTTTTCAACTAAGCTATACATGAACGCTAGAATTGTTTACTGGATAACAACTATTTCGAAGCTGCAACCTACAGCATGAGGAATGGTATGTATGACAGTAACATACCATACCATAATACGACAGCTACTTTGAGGTTATCCAACTACCGGCGTAGGTATACATAAGCGATGGCAGTATGTAGAACACAAGGAAGCCGTTGCTCTGGTTCAAACCACAGGTGGGCCCTGGATTGAAAAGCTGAGATTGTACAACGTTGCCTTTACGGCAACGCAATTGCTGCGTTACTAGCGATAACTACGGGCAACTCTGAGCAACCCAACTACCATACTGAAGTTGGATACTTCAATTTGCTAAACATTAATGCTTACAGGCGTAATTGACTACCAGCAATGATGAACTTTTTTGTGTTGGGATTTCTCATTTTGGACCAAAAAATCCAATCTTCGCCCTTCATGTGCAATCATTTGCAGTGGTTGCAGCTGATGAGGGATATGGAGATCGATTTCCTTTAGAAAACGCAATTAGGAGGGCGTTGACGTGATGGAAAGCTTCTTCGAAGGCACGCTTTTGTTGTCGCAAGAAATGATTCATAGCATTATTTCTTCCCTAACAATTTGATAAAAAATTGCAAAAAACAAAGGAAAATGAATTATTAACTGGGAGCCAGGGAAGTGAAATGCAGTGAATGCAGATGGGCAAATCAGAAGAGCAACTTTAATGGTGGGGTTGGGGATGCATTCTGACAGTGGCACCATCTCTTAAATGCGTTTTCCAAGGGAAATCAGATTCTGCCATCCACTATGCACCATGATACAGAACTAAATAGTTGCCTATCAGAATTGGAAAAGTCAAGTTTTATTATGCCTATTTCGATATTTTTAAAATGAAATTTTTCCTGACTTAGAGATATTTCAAGTTACCCTCACCGAAGAACCTTGGATGTTTGAGTAAAAACATTACACTAGGTTCTGGCAAATGAGTTCACAATATCGAACAAATTCACACCATGCAGTGTTCGCAGTTTCTTTCAAACATGTTGACAGTGAATCAAGACGATTTTCGATTAAAAACTGATTGTGGAGTAACACACAAGTGCACAGTGCGAAAAACTTGGAAAAATTCTCAAGATTAATTGTAGACCTAATCATTCAATTGGTCGACATATTATAGCTGTGTAGAAGGCATTTGAAATTGAAATTCTTCACAATTCAGGCGAACCACAACGCATTCATAAAAAGTCGGAGAGTAGTCATTGGATTTCAGATACTTCTATTTTTTAAACGATTCTATTGGTACCTTAACCTAGTTCCGAGTTCTTGCCTTGTGGTTGACGAAGTTCCCGGCCGGGAAATCTGAAGCGTTGTGTAGAACCTGGAGGCGGCGAAATGGAGGTGGTACGCCTTCCGAATGGTCTTCGAAAGACAGCGTCTCATAAAGGACTAACACTTAAATTCGTAGTAGAAGAAACGGGAGTTACATTCGTTAACGACGATGGAGCAAGACTGCTCGTGAGGTGAGATAGAAGGGAGAGAGAAGGGACTGATAGGTACGGAAGACGGGGAGGGGTCACATGTTTACAAACAAAGCAAACCTAAGTGCAAATTACTTCTCTAAGAATGAATCCAACATACCCCCCACCTCAAAATATTAATTTTGAAAAATACGTGATAATTAAACCAAATTTAACCTACAACTTGGCCGGAAAGAGGAATTTCATGGGAAAAAGAAAAAAGATGGTAAATGGACAAAAAAAATGAATAATACTACTGCAATTCGAAAAACATATAAATAAATGAAAATAAATACTGGGATGGAAGAGCTTTATTGAGAAGGGAGAGCAATCACCTTGCTAGTGGGCCTCAGCTGAGTCCCTCCTGAAGGGGTCCGAATGCGTACGACACGCACCACACCATCTGCTCCCGGCAAAACCTCAGAGACTCGACCCAGAGGCCACTGAGATGATTGAACACCCTGCTTGTGATACAGGACGAGATCTCCTACTTTCAAAGCAGGAGGTTGCTTGTGCCACTTGGGTCTCTGTATCTGGGTATGTAAATACTCGGCACTCCACCTTTGCCAGAAAGACTGTGAAATTTGTTTGAGTAGCTGCCACCTAGACAGTCTATTAGAGGGCACGTCTAAAACGTTTTCTTCTGGACGTTGAAGCAAGGGTGCACCTATTAAAAAATGACCGGGGGTCAAGTAATCAAAATTATCGAGAGGTGAGTTAGACAGCGAGCACAGAGGGCGGGAATTTAAGTAACTTTCGATCTTGACAAGGACCGTTATAAATTCTTCCAAATTAAGAAGCTGATTCCCTAGAATCTTTTTAAGATGCGTCTTAGTGGATTTGACTCCGGATTCCCAAAGTCCCCCGAAGTTTGGGGCATAGGGAGGGTTAAAAACCCACTGAATCTCCCTCATAGCCAAATTCTCTGCAACATCTGGGCTCGCGCTTTTAAGAAAACTAGAAATTTCAGAAATTTCTCGAGCGGCGCCACGAAAATTTCGGCCCTGGTCAGAGTAAATGTGCGAAGGTAGGCCCCGCCTACCAATAAATCTGTCAAGACACGCTAAACAGGCTTCTGTTGTGAGCGATGTTAGTGCCTCTAAATGAATCGCCTTGCTGCTCAGACAAATGAAAAGTGCAAAGTATCCTTTCTCCGTAATTTTACTTTTCCTACCACCCAAACGGATCATGAAAGGACCGCCTATATCAATGCCAACATGGCTAAAACATCGGCTAGGATTCACGCGTGACAGTGGGAGGTCAGACATTTTTGGCTGTGATGGCCTAGCTTGAAATTTGTAACAGGCCTCACAATAAAATAACCTTTTCCTTATTAAACTCTTAACCGAAGGAATCCAATACTTTCGTAAAATAAGGGATTGCACAAGGCGTGGACCCCCATGCCCAGAAAATTTGTGATAATAGTCGCATAATAGAGAAGCTAAATGACTTTCTCGGGGAAGAAGTACAGGATGTTTTGCCTGAAAGGGAAGGGTAGAGCGACTCAGTCTACCCCCCACCCTAAGAAAACCTTGGGAACAAATAAAGGGAGAAAGAGATAAAAACTTCCTACTAGGTGTCAAGCCTTTATTAATTTTCATTATTTCATCACGAAAATAATGTTGCTGAACCCTTTCAATTAGAAAATCTAGTGCCTCTCGATATTCAGGAACTAATATAGGACCTAGTAAGTATTGGGATACTGGAACTTTATGCTTTTTCATTATTAGATTATAGAGAAATCTGATTAATCTTACGAAAGTTCTCAAACATCGGAAAAGAAGAGAAAATCGTTCAATGAATTCAATAAACATTTTGGTATCTGTTGTTACTTGGATACTCAACAGCGCTGAAGAATTGTGATTCGACTTAAATTCAAGTAAGCTTTGATCCACATTTAGTGGCGGATCGGGAGGCCACTCACTTACAGGACTTTTCAGAAAGTTTGGACCTGACCACCATAATTCATGGTGTTCTAATTCTGAGGGCATTGAACCCCTACTAGCAATGTCAGCCGGATTATTTTCTCCCCTAACGTGGGACCAGTGAGCATTAGGGCAGTTTTCTGTGATGCGAACCACACGGTTGGAGACGAATGTTTTTAATTTATAAGGGGGAGTGGTTATCCACTTTAATACAGTCATAGAATCTGTCATACAAAATATTTTAGAGATTGGCAAAGATGAGGATAATGGTAAGGTGTTTTTTATTAAATTAGAGAGAAGCCCAGCTGCGCCAAGTTCTAACCTAGGTATAGTCCACGTTTTGAGGGGAGCTACCTTAGTTTTTGATTTCAACAAGTGAATATATACACCTGTTTCCACCTGTACTCTTAAATAAATCACAGCGGACATACCAACAGAACTTGCATCTGAGAACCCCACCAACTGTACATCTATATAATTATCAGCCATTATCCAACGAGGAATAGATATGTTCTCTAAAAGTGGGAGTTCCTCTAAAATCTTTTTCCATTCAGCCTCCAAATCCGTAGGAAGAGGATCGTCCCAATCCTTTCCCTCAATCCACAGTTTTTGGAACAATGCTTTCATTTTAAAAATGACGGGAGATAAATAACCGTTATAATCGTATGTACGTGCCACTCTGGAAAGAATTCCACGTTTAGTAAATTGTTTAGTGGATACAGTAATTTTGTACCTAAATACATCGGCTATTGTATCCCACCATAGACCCAAAACCTTGACATCGGGAGACGAAGTAGGCGATGGAAATTCGCAGGAATCAGAACTTATCCCATCAACTATGGCAGCACAATTACTGGACCATTTTCCCAATTCGAATCCACCCGCACCCAACAATGAAACTAAATCATCCCTTAATTTTATAGCGTCACAAATTGTGTGAGAACCAGTTAAACAATCATCCATGAAAATGGATTCACTCAAAGCCAAGGCAGCATTTGGCCATTTTTGGCCTTCGTCTGAAATCAGTTTGCGAATCGTATTTTGAGCCAGAAAAGGGCTACTTGAAATTCCAAAAGGAACAGTAGTGTGCTCATACTCCAAAATTGGAGAATCTTGTGATGGCCTCCAAAATATATGTTGATAAACACGATCCTCTGGGTGCATATTTATCATACGGTACATATTTTTAATATCGCATACTACGGCGTACTTGTGAGTACGAAATATGGAAATGATTTGCCCTATATCATTCTGTAACTTAGGACCGGGAAGAAGAGTTGAGTTTAAACTCCGACCGAAGCAATCTTTTTCTGCAGGTGAAAAAACTACGCGAATCTTTGGACCAGATGGTGTATGTTTTATTACACCATGATGAGTCATAACATAGGACGCAGATTTAGATGCTAAAACCAAATGACCTTGAATGATATAATCGTCAATATTTTCTTTATATAAATTGAAATAATTTGCATCTCGAGCAAATTTCAATTCCAGTCGTTTGAAACGACTTAAAGCTAATGGACGAGTAGAACCCAAATTTGGACGTTCCCCTTCCCGAAAAGGTAGGCGTACAGTGTATCGCCCAGTATCATCTCGCGTTACCGTGTCAGCGAAATACTGGGTACAATACATGTCTTCAGGAGAGGGGGGTACCGGGAGTGGGACTTCTTCACGCTCCCAAAATGATTTTAATACCGATTCTAAGGAGTCACCGGAAACACATTCCCTTGCTAATAATGCGGGCGTTAGAGAACTGGGGGAACTTATAGGGATAGAACCCATCAATATCCACCCCAAAGAGGTAAAAACCGCTGAAGGTTGTCCTTTTATATGAGCAGATTCAGAAGGCAAAATATCGAAATATGTTTGCACACCCAACAAAACATCAATGGCTGTGGGTTTATAGAACTCGGGATCAGCTAATAAAAGGGTAGACAATGGAGGAGGAAGTGTTGGTGACATTTCCATGGTAGGTAAATCGGATGTAATTTTATTAATGACTGAAAATTCGAGTGTGAGGGACAGGCTTGAATGAAAATGTGGAGCCAATTGCGTATTAATCAACCCTTTTGAAGGAAGAGTGGGAGTTTCACCCACTCCAGAAATATTGTAAGGGCAACTTGATCTAGGCAATCCTAACCTAGACGCAAGGCGATTAGTAATAAAATTTACAGAACTGCCAGGATCTAAAATTAAACGCGCTGAGTGCCACTGATTATTCTTACCCAAAATTCGGACCCTAGCTGTCCCTAAAAGAGCAACCGTTTTTCTTGAGCCCTCTAAGGTGCGAGATGAATTTGCCAGAGTTACAGGTAAACTCGAACCAGGAATAGGAGTCTGTGGATCTAGAGATTTGTTTCCTATAATGGTACTGTTTTCTTTTGGGCCATGTTTTCCAGAACCACGCTCATAATTCGATCTATGCAATAAAAAACTGTGCCGACCACCGCAGACATTACAACGTACCTTTGAGCGGCACGTGTTAGCCATATGTGGCTTAAGGCAAATAAAGCAGCGTTTTAGACCTCGTATTATAGACTCTCTTTCCGATAGGCTGGCTTTTATTAATTGAGGACATTTATCAAGAGAATGTTCTAACGTACATGACGGGCATCTATCAACAGGCATTCCCTCGTCCTGGGTGACTGCAAAGACACGTTTAACAGCATCCTTTGAGCTAGACTTATTTTTATTAGTATCAGAAGGGGTTGAAGACGCAGGACATTCCATAAGCTCGGCAATCACATTTTGATCGCGTAGGTACTGAATTAAATTCGCAACCGTTGGTAACCCATTATCTGGCTCACTGTCTAACCACCTTTCCTCGAAACCTTGTCTAGTTTGGTTGTCAAGCAGTCTCAGAGTCCAAAAAAGTAAAATAAAATCTGCCAGATCTGGTAATTCAAGATCTGCCATACATGTAACTGTTGACTCAACTTTATCAATCAAAGATTTTAATTCATTACGAGATTTCTTTTTTATAGGATTCAAAGAAAAGATATTATTTAAATAATACGTTGCCAACAAACGTTTATGAGTATACGTTTGTATTAGAAGGTTATAACACGTTTGATAGTTTTGAGGTGCAAACGGTACCGTTTGCGCAAGGCTTAGAGCAGAACCATGTAAATTGCTGAGTAAATAACTGAACTTTTCTATGGGTGAAAGATAATTTACTTTATGTATAAGAGCGTCATACAGAGCGATAAAACCCGGAAAATCACCTATTTTACCCGAGAAGGGTGGAATAGCGATTTTAGGAAGGGCAACTCGTGACGGGAGAGGAGCTCTCTCGATCTTTGAAAGATCTGGATCATGTAAGGAATCATCTAAAGGTTTGTTAGCTCTATGAGTAGCTTTTATTTGAAAATATAGCTCGTCAAAACTAGAACTTAGAGCGACAGTATCAGTTCGAAAATCTGAATGCTTGAGACTTAATTCTTCAAGTTCTACTAAAATATTGTTAAACTGCAAAGCGGCCTCGTCTATGTGATCCGCTCTAGTCATAAATACACCAATTCTATCGGGCAACAATGCAATTAAATCGTAACAATTTTGGACTCTCAGCCACACTCGATTTTTCCTCGCGGTTAGGGCACCGAACTTTCGAACGTCTTCTTCATCAGGAGGAGCATCTCTGCCTCCTGTTCCACCCCCACCACCGGCAGCACCGGTCATAATAAGATTGACGAGAGCAGGTAGACAGAAGTGGCAACGTACGAACTGGGAATTCGGAAGCCGGCACAATAGGAAGGGATCACAATCCAATCACGATAAAGACAAGGAAAACAACAGTGCGACGGGATGCCAAGTGTAGGTAAATAGAAATGAATATTGAACTTCTTACTGATTGATGATAGGAACTTTAACAAACTGAAACGTGAAATAGCTTGACCAATGAAGAAGAATTGAAATGAAGGTTCCGAACAGTGCGACCTGTTGAAACACGATTAGAACCACGTTTCACAATTATAATTTCACTACCATGAAATAAAGTTACGAAGAAGCGTTTTTTCTTAAAGGAATCTAATTGAAGTTGAGAATTATTTAATTGTGTAATAATTGCAATATAAAATCTCCGAAATTAAAAGGGGATTTCGTCCTAGGACAAATCCGCTCGCTAGGACCATACAAAAAAAAGGGGCTATGTAGAGAATAGTCCGGGGTGGGGACCCTTTTTTTTGGTTCGATTGTAGTGGACTGTAATTTTAAGACCCCGGGATAAATATTATAAAAGAAAAAGGGTGAAGGAGGGGATTTAGGACTCACCCTAGTTCCGAGTTCTTGCCTTGTGGTTGACGAAGTTCCCGGCCGGGAAATCTGAAGCGTTGTGTAGAACCTGGAGGCGGCGAAATGGAGGTGGTACGCCTTCCGAATGGTCTTCGAAAGACAGCGTCTCATAAAGGACTAACACTTAAATTCGTAGTAGAAGAAACGGGAGTTACATTCGTTAACGACGATGGTATTAACAAACTACGCAGCAGTGCTTTATCAATTTATCCGCAAGAAAAAAAAGTTTATTAAAACGGTGAAACTGGCCCTAGTACAAGGCTGACACACATAAGCGGAAATTCTGTGGGTCAAACGTTCGTCTCGGTGCAGCGGTTGAGTTTTGGCGGTGCTGAGACTTGTTCAGCCTGAGGGCTTGGCAGGGGTAACTGAACAATATGCGGCAACTCGGGCGGGTTCTGTACAGAATTGACGATAATTACAACGATAACCGTGTGAGTGAGAGACCGGACGATGTGCACTAGGGTCGGCCCGTTCTAGTCGAACTTCTTCTTGAGACGGTTCTTGAGGAGCACGGGAAGGAGGGAGAGGGCGGCAAACACCGCGAGAAGCGCCACAGTCGACAGGCTGAGGCCAGTGCTGGTGGACGAGAGTTGGTTCAGCGTTTTGCCGGCTTGTATCGCCAAGAACGAAGGGGGCGCCACACCTGCAAAGAAACAAGTTCCTGGAGTCATATCTGGTGCTACTGATTAGGGATGAGAGCTGTCATGATTCAACTTAGCTATTGGAAAAAGCTAGTAAGTGAAAAAAAGAAAGAAGCAGCTATTCTAACATGAAATAGCAGTTGACATTGCCAATTAGTTCAAAGCAAAAGGGTAGGGGCCACTTTCACCAAACTGGGTCTAACGTAGCATTAGTTAATCGGCTCGATAAACTAACGCCCAGGCGTTAAGAGTTAGCAAGTAGCAGTTAATTCCTTCAACTGTGCTTTAAGAATGCAGGAAGCAGGTTTGCGATATATTCAAAGTTGGCGCTCCGCCTAAGGCTGAAATT